>JAABKJ010007545.1:212590547-212605007 GCA_011634705.1 Andricus grossulariae | reverse complement strand
GATCTAAATAATGAGTTTTTAAGTAACAAGTGAATTTTTAACAAATTAATTTAACTTTTACCCTAGAAGTTGAATCAATTCAAAGGGACAAATTCCCAACAAAATAGTTGAATCCTCAACCAAAAAGATAAATTTTGAACTAAACACATTTTTCTACCTAAAAGACGAATTTTCAAGAAAATAGTTTCATTTTTAACCAGAGAGATGAATTTTGATCTAAAATAATGAATTTTCAAGTTGACAAGTAAATTTTTAAAAAAGTAATTTAACTTTTACCCTAGAAGCTGAATTTTTAACAAAAAAAGATGAATTCTAAAAAATATATATAATAGTTGATATTGAAGCTGAAAAATATTTTAGTTTGTAATGAAAAAGGGTTAAATTCATCCAAAAAAACGAATTAAAAAAAACCAGTTTAATCCTGAACCAAACAGGCAAATGTTCAATCAAGCACATCAATTTTCTGCAAAAAAAGACAGATTTTCAACCAAAAAGATGAATTTTAATATAAAATAATGAATTTTTAATCAAACAAGTGAATTTTGAAAAAATTAGTTCAACTTTCCCCCTAGAAGTTGAATTTTTAACAAAAAAGATGAATTCTCGACAAAAAAAATAGTTAAAATTAAAATTAAAAGATATTTTAATTTTAAATAAAAAAGGGTTGAATTCATCCAAAGAGACGAATTTTCAACAAAATAGTTGAATCCTCTACCAAAAAAAAAGTTTTCAACCATGAAGATTAATTTTCTGCAAAATAGAAGAATTTTTAAGAAAATAATTAAATGTTCGAAGAAACAAATTTTCAACAAAATAGTTGAATCCTCAACCAAAAAGACAAATGTTCAATCAACCATATTAATTTTATACCAAAAAAGACAAATTTTCAAAGAAATAGTTTCATTTTCAACTAAAGAGATGAATTTTGGTCTAAAATATTGAATTTTTAACTAAATAAGTGAATGTTTAACAAATTAATTTAACTTTTACCCTAGAAGTTGAATTTTCAACAAAAAAAATAAATTATTAAAAAAAGAATAAGGGTTGATATAAAAACTAAAAAATATTTTACTTTTAAATGAAAAAAGGTTCAATTCATCTAAAGAAACGAATTTTCAACAAAATGGTTGAATCCTGAACTAAGAAAGACAATGTTTCAACATAATTGTTGCATTTTCAACAAAAAATTATTTTTGAGTCATCAAAAAAAATTTAGGCAAATTATAATTCAAAGGGAATACAAATTTTAGGAAACAAAAAAAAATGTCGAATAATTATTCATTCTTGAAGTTTATTTGTTTATTTGCTTCAACCTTATAGAAATATAATTTTCCTAAGTTTTCCGAGAAAATACAAAAAGAATTGTGAAGATTTCAGAATCGTCAAAAAAGTATCTAGACATTTTCGAAATTTTATTTGTTTTATTTTAGAGAATTTAAAAAAATGTTTTGAAAATTTAAAGTCAGTTTAAAAGACAATTATGATTTTTGAACGCTTGGAAATATTTTAAAAATATTTTATAGATTTTCGGAAATCCTTCAAAGTTTTCAAGTATTTTTAATTTGTTCAAAAATTCCTAAATATCTTTTAAACTCACTCAAAATTATCATAAAATCTTCCAGATTCTATTTGGATAATTTTGGGAATCTTTGGTAATGTTTTAAGATCTTTTCAAATATTATCATAAAATGAAATTCTCAATCTTGAAACCTTTCAAAATCTTAAAAAACTTCATAATATTAGTTCGAAATTTTCAAAAAGCTACGTTTTGTTACAAGTTTTCGACATCTTTTCAAAGTTTGAATTCTTTTTGAAATTTTTAAAAAACTTCTACATATTTTTAAAAATGATTTTGATTTTTTTCTAAGCTTTGAAAATGCTTTGCAAAATCAAACAAAATCCCTTTAAAATATTTCAGATTCATTTTTTACAATTTTGGAAATATTTTGAAATGTTTCGAAATATTTTCAAATATTCTCTTAAAATAAAAAATTATTGAAAATTTTTCCAGAAATCTCAAGTTTAAGTTCAAAGTTATTGTATCTTTTCAAAACTTCCAAATATCTCTAAAAAATATTTCAATTTTTTCAAAAAATTTGTAATCTTGCGGAATGAAAAATTTTAGTTTACAATCTTCTACACTCTTACCCGACCTTTCAGGAAATCATTTGAAATGAACTAAAATATTTGAAAATATTTTCTTAAAATTATTTTTTTTCGAATAAAAAATTAATTTTAGTATTATTAATGAATGAGAATATATTAAACGATTTTGAATTGAAAACGTTCCAATTCGAAGTATTTAAGATAGGCAAAATTTTGAAATAAGGAAAATTTTTCGAATGGAATAAACAGGAATTTAACTTTTATCATTTCTAAATAAGAGCGTTCAATGTTGTATGATTCGAAATTTAAAGTATTTAAAATAAAGTAATTTCAAACAAAAAAATTTACAATATCTAAATCTAAATTCGTGAAATTAAAAACTGAGTATCAAGGCTTTAATTATGAAATTTGGAAAGATTGAGTAGTGAAATTGTCCTATTATTTTTAATATTTGATTTTGGAAACAAAGTTGTGAAATTCGAAACAACTAAAAATTAGGAAATCTCAAACCAAAGATTTTCTAATTTAGGCTTTTCGGACAAAAATACTTTTCTTCCTCAGCCTTAAATATTATACTGGTTTACAAAAAAATCACTATCATTTTCACCGTTAAGAAAAAGTTGAAAATTAAACAATATAAAAGTTAATTTGAAAATTGAAGCATTCTTAAACTTGAAACAAAGCCCTATAAAATGATAATTTTTTAATTATGCTTAATTATTTTCAAAATTTAATTATTCATATCTAACATGCAAAGTTAATAATTTTTAAGTCAAGGAGAAAAGTTTAATGTTGAAGACTATTTAAATAGATGTTAAACTGACGTATTCACTTTTTCCCTTTTTTAAAAATTTTTCTTGAGAAGGGTTTTTGAAATAAAAAAAAAATTAATGCAACAAAAATATTTTTCAAAGATCTACAACTTTTATTCAAACACTTTTCCAATACAGCCGAAAATTTGGAAGTTAATCAAGAAAAACATGGGTTTTCGGGTTTTCCGGGCAATTTTGGCATCAATAAATTTATTTGTTTCAAACAAAATTTTACACCGATTTTTTTGCATCACGCTCTAACTCTTAATAAGCAAATTGGAAATAGTCAATTGATGTTACAGATTCGACAGTTGCAGAAAAGAGTGCTTTCACTCTAGAACAAAAAGTGCGCTATTAACCAACACAGTATTCTCTAAGACTATCCGTGTTAAAGTTATAATGTTGGATAAATTAACTTTAATGGGACTTTAATATTAATACTGCATATAGTATAATTATTATTGTTATTTTACCACCAAGCAAAATACTTTTCATAGCAAGTTATAACATTTCATGCAATTGTAATTATATATATTACTAAGAGGTTCATGTCTTATGGAAAATGTATTTTAATGTTACTTTTTACCTGTATTTTCACTTCTGAAACCTGATTTGTCAGTAATAATGAGAAATAAATACCAGGTAAAGTTACTACTTTACTACTTTATTTTTATTTTAGGCACTTTAACAATTACCCTAATTTTAAGTTCCCACGCAAATGCTGGCGCAAGAAAATAGATGATTGGGGATAATTATCAAATCTTAATTCGAAAGTGCAGATTTCAACCTGAAAAGTGGAAAATGCTTGCTGAAATTTATAAATTTCGTTTTATTGGTTATCAAATTGGTTAATTATTTTTAAGTAGTTCACAAGTATTGCTCATTAAAGGATAGTAATTACCAATAATAAGGATGAGAATAAAAGAATTCGTATGTTTTTTTACAACATAATTTGCAACATAATTCTTTTCATTTAACCAAATATAACTTCGGAATAACATAAATATTTTTAATTTAAATAAATTTGTTATTGAAACAAAACACAATTTCTTCAAAGCAAAACTATTTCTTTGACTCATACATACAGATTCTTAATTAAACAATTATTATCTTCGGCAACTTGTGTTTTTATTTTTTCAACTTTTATTTTTTCAACAACAAAAAATGAGAATAAGAGAAGTTCGCATTGGCCAACTCTTAATTCTCTGAATATACCACTTGAAAAACTGCGATTATAAATAAAATGCGAAAAGATATTTTTAAATGAGATTCGCGCGGTTGTCTTGCGATTTTCATGTCTGTTACGCTTCTCGAAAAATTATTACTCAAATTTAAGAAACTAAATTAATGATAAATCAAAATTTAAATTCTTCTCTAACTTCCAAAATTCAAATTTAACTACGAAAGTCTTTGTAATTAGATAACCCAAAAATCTAACGATTCTTTTCTTTGTATGAAAATCAAAAAACCTTTACAAAAAGTTACCTTTAAGAAATAGCATTCAGAATAAATAAAAATCCTATGATTAAATTTGGAAAACACAAATGTCTACATTGAAATTTATAAAATGAAAATAAAAAAAGAAGGCAATCACCAATTACCCTGTTTTTATTATTTTATCTCGTCTTTTTTTCTATTAATTTTTTTTATCATAATCAAGAAACATTTACAAAAATCTACATTTAGGAAATTAAATCCAGAATAAAGAAATATTTAAATTCTTCTGTAACATCCATTTCTTCATTTTTTCTCTCGTCTATTTTTGTTTAATCATTTTTTTATTCACAATTAAAAAACATTAAGAAAAAACTACCTTTAAGAAATTAAGCTCATGATCAGTAAAAATTTGAATTCTTTTCTAACGTGCAACATTCAAATGTAACTTCGAAATCTTGTTAATCAATATACAAAAAGAAAAACATTTTTGTAAATGTTTTTTGATTGTGATGGAAAAAAATATTAAAAAAAGACATACAAATATAGCAGGGGATTTGTTAGTTGCCTGATTTTTTCGTCTCGTTTTATATTGTTTTTCTCAATTTTTCAATTTTTAAAAATTTCCTATTTAAATTAGCACTCTTGTTTTATTTCGGTTTTTTGAATTTGAATGCAGAAATTTGTCTTGTCCAAAATTGATTGTTCGATGAAAGTTCTTTTTTCAATTTCTAAACATTTCCTAGTGAAATTCAGACTAGGAGCCTTCTTTTTAAATTAAAAAAAAGACATCTAAATTCATATTTTGTTTTTCAATCATAATAAAAAAATATATATTTACGAAAATCTACCTTTAAGAAATTGCTTTCAGAATAAATCAAAATTCAAATTATTCTCTCATGTCCAGCGTACAAATTTAACTACAAAATTCTTGAAAATTAAAAAAAAAAAAAGTTTTGTAAATATTTTTTTATTTTGAAATATTAAAGAATAAAAAAAGACGAGAGAAAGACTCCACAAATCAAACCTAAAGAGATCTATAGATTCCACTTCAAAATTTTTTTTAAATAAAGAAAATGTTTTAATAAAAATTAAAATTCGAAAATTGTTCGAACTGTTTCGGCCTAGAGAAAAAATTTTGTTTGTTGGCATTAGAAAAAAGAAAAAAGTTAAAATTGGTTAATATCTTCTGTTGAGTTTCTTGATTTAAAATTACAAGAAAAATTTCCTATGGAATTAAAAATTATGCACATTTTTCGTATCTACAGTTTCTGCTGATAAGCAGAAATTAAAGTATGAAATTTTTGAAAAAATTAGTTTGATTAAGAATTTTTTGAAAATGACCAAAACGCATGTTTTTTAGATTGAATTGAATACACATTTTTTTGGAAAAAGCTAAATACGTTTAATTTCTAGTTTGTATCGAAGAAACGTCGTATTACTTTTCTTTTATGGAAAAACATTTTTTTCGTGACTTTGGTATTACGGAATTTTGGTAGTTTTAATTTTTTTGCGATTTTTTAATGCTTTAAACAACACGAAAAATTCATTTTTCATGAAATAAAAATAATGCTGTGTTTTTTCTTTTATTCAAGATTAAAAAATTTCATCTTTGACATATTAAACTTCTTTAAATAAAGTGTAATTTTAACTCAATACAAAAAACATGTTTTTTGCACATTTTCAGAAAATCGTTAATTGAACAGAATTTTTTTTCTTTAATTTATAATTTTTTACTACCGATTCAATTTTTTTCTCACTTTTTTAGGATTTGAACCAACATATTTTTTTCTTATGACCGATCAATTCGATTAATATAAGCGTTTGCCAATTTTTCGGGATTTCAGTTTTTCGGGACATTTTTTTTTCTTCAAGGGTTTTTTACAGTATGAAATAAAGAAGTATAAAGAAAATCAGGGGAGGCACTTTTTAAATAATTCTTTTCAAAGAAAATTGCTATAAATTGAAGCGTAAAAATAAATAAATTGCAATAACTTAAAAAAAATACAATTCTAAAGGAAATTCCTTGGCTTTGGTTGAGAATGCAACTGTTTTGTGAGAAATTTCTCCTTTGGCTTGAAAAATAAACTACTTGGTTGAAAATTAACTTTTTGGTTGGAAATTCATTTTTTTTTTTGAAAATTAAACTATCTTGTTAGAAAATTAAACTATTTGTTCAAGTCTTAAACTACTTTTTTAAATTTAAGTATATGTTAGAAAATTAACTGTTAAAAAAATCATGTTTTTGGTTTGAAATTTCAACTCTTTTGTAGAAGTATTGGTTTTTAAAGAAAATGATTATAATTTGAAGCGTAAAAATAAATTGCAATAACTTAAAAAATACAATTTTTGAGGAAATTCCCTGGCTTTGGTTGAAAATGGAACTGTTTTGTGAAAAATTCCTCCTTTGGCTTGAAAAATAAACTATTTGGTTGACAATTAACTTCTCGGTTGAAAATTCATTTTTTTGTTGAAAATTAAACTATCTTGATAGAAAGTTCAACTATTTGGGTAAAACTTGAACTACTTTTTTAAATTATTCAAGTATATGGTAAAAAATGAGCTGTTAAAAAAATCATATTTTTGGTTTGAAATTTCAACTGTTTTGTAGAAAAATTAAAAATGTATGCTCAAAAATGTAACTATTTCATTTTTGTTTGCAAACTTATATTTTTAGGTTGAAAATTAAACTAATTAGTTACAAAATCAACATTGCACGTTAAAAATGCAGCTCATTCAATTACTTTGCTGAAAATTCAACTATTTTGTAGAAATATCGGTTTTTAAAGAAAATTAATTTAATTTGAAGCGCAAAAATAAATAAATTGCAATAACTTGAAAAACGGCAATTTTTGAGAACATTCTTTGGCTTTTGTTGAAAATGGAACTGTTTCGTGAAAAATTCCTCCTTTGGCTTAAAAATAAACTATTTGGTTGAAAATTAATATTTTTTGTTGAAAATTAAACTATCTTGGTAGAAAATTCAACTATTCGGTTAAAACCTAAACTAATTTTTTAAATTTAAGTATATGGTAGAAAATTAACCGTTAAAAAAATCATATTTTTGGGTTAAAATTTCAACTGTTTTGTGGCGAAATGAAAAATGTATGCTCAAAATATAACTATTCCATTTATGTTCAAAAAATTATGTTTATTAGTTCAAAATTAAACTGTTTAATTCTTCTTTGCCCGTTAAAAAAGATTGTTCAGGTCGTAAATGCATCTGTTTTGTCCAAGATTTGTCCTTTGGGGTTGGAAATTCATCTTTCTACTTTAGAAATAAACCTTTATTATTAAAAGATTTAATTTTAATTTATCAGTTTATAAAATACATATCTGGCACTGAGGAGAACCCCTACCCATGGCCGTAACGTTTTTAAACCCACGGCTGAAACGTTGGCAAAATCCGCGGCCTAAACGTTTGTCCAGTATGCGGCTGAAACGTTGGCTTTGACCAAATCCGCGGCGAAAACGGTTGTACATTCTGCGGCCGAAACGTTGTCATTGACCAAATCCGCGGTCGAAACGTTGACCTTGACCAAATCCGCGGCCGAGACGTTGACCTTGACCCAATCCGCGGCCGAGACGTTCACAAAATTTTTTAAAAATTACTCTACGTAATTACATATACTCATAAGCCCCTGATGCCAAAACAAAAATTCTGTAAACCAATAAATGAGCAATATTTTCAGATATGTTGCTAATTCCCTCTACGTTTAATTAGAAGCGGAATAAGAGAAGCATGTAAGTCCAAAGAAGAATTACAAGACACCCTGAACTCTTGTTCTTTCTTGTTCCCTCACCCTCAATCACCCCCCCCTCCCTCTGTTCCCCCTCTGGTTTTCCTTTCTCCTTGGCTATCCTAGCAAGCTCTTCACGTCTCGGTCGTCTTCGCATTCATCCTTGTCTTCCTGGTTGGTTCTCCAGGTCCAGCCTGCTCCTTCTCACTTATTTGATTTTCCTTGTGTTTGTTTAATCAGAAGAGGAACTCAGTCTTCATTACCGACACTAGTTTATCTGACCTGTCGTCGGAATCTTTCTGGCCTCAATGAGCGAAACAGTGTCTATAGGGAGTCATCTCGCCTTAACAAACGTTAGAATGTCCGAGTCTCTTGGAGACAGATTCAAAACCACGGAGTGTTTGTTGGCTTTGGGGGGGGGGGGGCGATTTAGCGCTTTTTCTCTAATTAATTGGAAGCTTTGTCAAGTTAGAATTCTCCAGTAGAGGATCTCTGTGTTGTGAGTTATACAAAATGAAATAAAAGGAGAAGAAATTATAAGGTGTAGAAACTATTCGGATAGGAGGCCGCGTGGCTCGGATGGTGGCGTGCTTGGATTGTATTTATAAATTATTTTTTCAGAAAATTTGGGAATTTCCTGTTTTCTGTTATGAAGAGTACAACTAGTGATTGTTGAAAAAACACATTTTTTTATGTTTGTGAATTGTTTACACAAGCTGGTATCCTTTCAATGTACATTACACAAATTGCGACTAAAATTTCCTAATTTAGCTAATTTAGAAAGTCTCAACAAAAAATATAATATGTAGATGATTTATTTTATTTTATTATTATTTCGTCTTATTTTGAATTATTTTTATTTATTTTTATTTATTATTTCAACCACGAAAAAATTTTTATTTCAAATCATAAAGAGTTGACTTCAACTAAAAGAGGCGAATTTTTAATACACTAGTTGATTCCGAAAATAAAAGAAATTAATTAAAAAAAAATTAATAGCATTTTTGAGCAGAAAAGATTAAATTTCAACCAAATAGTTGAATTGTCTACGAAAAAAAGTAGAATTTTGAACCCAAAGAGATGAGTTTTCAACTAGGAAAGATTTTTCAGACGAAAGATAAAAAAATTAAGAAATTCCGAAAAAAGGCGAATTCTCTAGAAAACCGTTCAATTTTAACCCGAAAATATAAATTTTCGAACAATTAAAAAAATTTTAACCAAAAAGTTAATTTTCAACCAAGAAATTAATTTTTGAACCTAATAGTTGAATTTTCTACAAAACAGTTAAATTTTCAACCCAAAAATATAAATTTTCAACCAATTAGAAAATTTTCAACCAAAAAGTTAATTTTCAACCAAGAAATTAATTTTGAACCTAATAGTTGAATTTTCTACAAAACAGTTGAATTTTCATCCCAAAAATATTAATTTTTTACAAAAAATTTTATTTTTGTCTAAATAGTTGCATTTTACATTAGAAACGATCGATTCAAACCAAATTAAATAGTTAAACCAAGAACTGAAGAAACTGATTATCAACAGAAAAAACAAATTTTTAACAACAAACAAATTTTGAAATTAGTTTAGCTTTCAACCAAGTACTTAAATTTTCCACACAAAAAAAGTTTTAACCAAAACAATTTATTTTCTCCAAAAAAAAAGACAAATTTGTGAAAAAAGACTTGAATCTTCAACCAAATAGTTGAATTTTTAACTAAAAATGATAAATTTATAATAAAAAATGCAATAGTTACATTTTCAGTCAAAAAAAGTGAATTTTCAACCAAGAAACAACGATTTTTCAAAAAAATAATTTAATTTTAGACTAAAGTAGTGGAATTTTTAACCAAGAAGATTAATTTTCTACCAAATAATTTGCAAATTAAAAATCTAATAAACATTTAAAAGTAGGATATGTAGATTTTCACTTAATAAAATTAATTTTTGATAAAAAAAAGATTTTTCTGAAATATATTTAAATTTAAAACCAATGAAATTATTTTTCACCGAAATAGTCGAAATTTCAACCCAAAAGACGAATTTTCCACAAAGTTGTTAAATCCTCAATCCACAAGACGAATTTTTAACAAAATCCATGAAATTTCAATAAAAACTATCAATTTTCAACCCAAAAATGTAAATTCTCAATTTTCAACCGAAAAATTAATTTTCAACCAAAAAATTAATTTTGAACCTACTAGTTAAATTTTCTACAAAACTAATAACATTTTTCACTCAAAAAGAGGAATTTTCAACAAAAGAGTTAAATTTTTCAACCAAAAAGATGAATTTCCAACAAAATAGTTAAATTTTCAACCCAAAAATATCAATTTTCAACGAAAAATTTCATTTTCGTCTAAGTAGTTCCATTTAACATTCAAAACGATTAAATTTTTTAAGAAAAAATTGAATAGTTAAACCAAGAACTTAAAACATTGATTATTATCAACAAAAAACTAATTTTCAACAACAAAAAAACTTTCAACCAAAGAGATGCATTTTAACTAATCTAGTGAATTTTTAACAATATAGTTCAATTTTTAACTAAGTAGTTGAATTATTATTGAATAAGACTAACTTTTTATTTCAAATGTAAATTTTTAACCAAAAATGAAATTAGTTCAACTTTCAACCAAGTAGCTGAATTTTCCACACAAACGAATGCATTTTTAACCAAAAAAATCACTTTTCTACAAAAAAATACAAATTAGTGAGAAAAGACTTGAATCTTCAACCAAATGGTTGAATTTTCAACTTAAAATGATACATTTGTAATAAAAAATGGGAAAGTTTAATTTTCAATTAAAAAAAGTGAATTTTTAACCAAGAAACAACGATTTTTCAACAAAATTAAATTAAATTTTCAGCTAAGAAAATTAATTCTTAACAAAAAAAAAAGATTTTTTAAAAATATAGTTAAATTTACAACCAATGAAATTAATTTTTTACCCAAATAGTCCAAATTTCAACCCAAAAGACGAATTTTCAATAAAATAGTTGAATCCTCAACCGACAAGATGAATTTTTAACAAAATCCATGAAATTTCAATAAAAACTATCATTTTTTAACCAAAAAATTAATTTTCACAACAAAAGACGAATCTTCAACAAAACTGTACACATAAAAAATTAATTTTTAGCCAAGAAAATTAACTTTTTACCAAAAAAGACAAATTTTCAGGAAAATACATCAAGTTTCCACCAAACAGTTCAATATTTAACTAAAAATTGTAAGCTTGCAATCAAAAATTAAATAGTTGCATTTTCAGTTGAAAAATGAAATTTTAATTGGAAATAGAACAAATTTTTAACAAAATATTTCAATTTTTAACTAAATAATAGAATTTTTACCAATCGCGATCAATGACGAGTCAAAAATATAGAGGTAGATAATTATATAAAAAAAGTAACTTTTAACCAAGAATAGATGGAATTTCTCATTGGGTTGTATTTTTTTAGTTCAATTTCAAGCGAAAAAACAAGAAAAAGTGGAAGCTTTTCGAAGACAGGGGAAAAATCAGAATTCTTGAAAAAAAGCTCATTATTCATTGTTCGATTGATGGTTACATAAAATTACATTCATATTTTGAATTTAAAAATAGGGAGGGGGGTTAAAATATTGAATGGTGTCATTTGGCGAAAGAAGAAAAAATCTGCCTCAGCCTGGATTTGAACCAGGAACGCCACTATCCATGAGTGAGGCATTGACCATTTATGCTACAGTGGCCTACTTCAATAATAACGTAATCTTTTTTTGAAAAAGGCATCTTTATTATCATTAGAGAATAACAGGATATTTTTAACGTCTTTTCCAGCCTAGATGAAGTTATAAATTTAAAATAATTTTTATTTAATTTTTTTCTGAAAAAAGATTTTCTTTCATTTCGCTGGGATTCGAACCACAGAACTTCTGATTTCCGGTCAGGTGCTTTTCCCATTAAGCTACTAGAGCGATCGAGAGAAGAAATTTTATTTCAGAAAATATACGCATTATTAGGCTAGATGGTAAAAATCAAATTAAAAAGAAAAGGAATCTGTATTATCATTAGAGAATAACAGAAAACTTTTAACGTCTTTTTCAGACTAGATGGATTTATGATTTAAAAATCATCTTGAATAAATTTTGTTCTGAGAAAAAGATCTCCTTTCATTTCGCTCGAATTCGAACCACAGAACGTCTGTTTTACGGTCAGGTGCTTTTCCCATTAGGCTACTAGAGCGATCGAGAGAAGAAATTTTATTTCAGAAAATATACGCATTATTAGGCTAGATGGTAAAAATCAAATAAAAGAATTCTTCCTCTGATCTCTCCAGTAGCTTAGTGGTTAGAGCACCTGACCGGAAATCAGTTGACCTGGTGTTCCAATCCCAGCGGAGTGAAAGGAGAAGATCTTTTTTCTGAATAAAATTTAAGAAAAAAGTAGCTTAGTTGTTAGAGCACCTGACCGGAAATCAGTTGACCTGGTGTTCGAATCCCAGAGGAGTGAAAGGAGATCTTTTTGCTGAATAAAATTTTTAAAAAAAGTAGCTTAGTGGTTAGAGCACCTGACCGGAAATGAGTTGACCTGGTGTTCAAATCCCAGCAGAGTGAAAGGAGAAGATCTTTTTTCTGAATAAAATTAAAAAAAAAGTAGCTTAGTTGTTAGAGCACCTGACCGGAAATCAGTTGACCTGGTGAGACTTATAAAATCCTTATAAAAAAGCCGTGAAATTTCATGAAATCTAATATTTCCTAAAATCCTCAAAAGCGTATAAAAATACTTTTAGGGCTTTTAAAATCCTCTGACATCTTTAAAGTCCGTTAAATTTCCTTCAAAATATCTAGGCATCTTTTAAAATATCCTCATACCGTATAGGTCCTATATAAAATACTTAAAAATCTCCTGAAATTATTTAAAATCACATGAAACTTTTTTAAATCGCTTAAAATCATTAAAGGCCTTGGAAATTAAGAAAAAAAATTTAGTGATGGAATTTTAAATTACCTGAAATCTGATGATATTCCCTGAAATCTCTTAAAATATTTGTATTCCTATAAAATCCTTTTATATCCTGGGAAATTAATTAAAATGCCTTATTGAGAGCTTTCGAAATCCCTTGAAACTACTGAAAACCTCGGAAATCTAATAAAATCCCGTAAAATTCGTTAAAATTCTATACAAATCCTTTGAAATGTTCTATAAAACACTTCCAAATCGCCCGAAATTCTTTAAAACTACATGAAACTTGTTTAAATAGCTTAATATCATTATAATATTTGGAAGTACCTTGAAATTTTTTTGATCTGCGAAGATTTGTTGGAATCTTTTAAAATCTCCTAAAATCTTTCATATCTCTTAAACTCCCTTAAAAATGTACAAATGTATTGGAAATTCCTTGAAATCTTTTAAAATGTCTCACACTATTAAAAATTCTCCAACATTTTTCGAAAAACTTCTATATATTTGAAAATACCTTTAAATCTTTGAAATCACTTGAAGTTCCTCAATTCTTGTGAATAAATTCTTTGTAATCCATTACAATATTATAAAATTCCTGGAAATCAAATGAAATCTGATGATATTACCTAAAATCCCTTGAAATACTTGAAATCCTATAAAATCCTTTGAAATCCTTGAAATTAAAATACCTTATTGAGAGCCTTAAAATCCCTAAAAATTGCTGTAAACCACGAAAATCTTATAAAATCTTTTTAAAACGCCGTGAAATTCAATGAAATCTGATATTTCCTGAAAATCCTGAAAAATGGATTAAATTACTTTCAGAGATTTTCAAATCCGTTAAAATAATTGAAAACCTCGGAAATCTTTTAAAAAAACGTTAAATTTCCTTAAAAATCCCTTGCAATCTTTTAAAATATTCTAAAACCTTATAGGTCCTTTATAAAATCCTTCTAAATCTCCCGATAATTTTTAAACCCCATGAAACTTTTTAAATTGCTTAAAATCATTAAAATCCTTGGAAATTTATTGAATTTATTTTAATCTCTTGAAAGTTCTTTGAAATCTTTAAAAACAACCTAAAATCTCTTAAAATCTCGTCAGATTCTATAAGTCTATTAGAAATTCCTTGAAATCTTTTAACATATCCTAAACTTTTACAAATTCTCTAAAAAATCTAGATATGCCTTGAATTATTTGAAATTCTCTTCAAATCGGTGAAATAATTTAAAATCCCTTAATTCTTGTGCGTACATTCTTTGAAATCCATTAAATTATTATAAATTTCTCTTGTGAAAATACATGAAATCCGATATTTCTTGAAATCCCGTAACTAAATTTCAGTCATATTAAATTATTTGAAATACTGGGAAATTCATTAAAATACCTCATTAAGAGCCTTTAGAATCCCTTCAAACTACTGAAAAC
>JAABKJ010007545.1:212534745-212590447 GCA_011634705.1 Andricus grossulariae | reverse complement strand
AAATTATTTGAAATACTGGGAAATTCATTAAAATACCTCATTAAGAGCCTTTAGAATCCCTTCAAACTACTGAAAACCTTGGAAATCTTATAAAATCCTAGAAATCACTTGAAATGCAAAAATCTTCTAAATCCTATGAAACCCTTTAAAATCTTCCGAATCTCAAGGAAATTATTTAAAACCGCATGGAAGTTTTGAAAGGCTCTCAAATCCCCTGAAATATTTTGAAATAATTGAAAACCTCGCAAATATTTCAAATTCGGTGAATTCCCTTAAAAATCTCTTGGAATATTTTAAGAAATCCTATACCCTTATAGGTCCTACATAAAATTCTTCCCAATCATGCGAAATTCTTCAAAACTGCATGAAACTTTTTTAAATCCCTCAAAATCATTCAAATGTGGAAATTCCTTGATATTTTTTTAATTTGTTGAAAAATCGGAAGTCTTTATCCTTTCAAATACTGTAAATCTATTGAAAAATCCTTGAAATATTTTTAAATATCCTAAAATACTTTAAAAATTTTTAATCTTTGGAAATATACATTGAAATATTTTTAAATCTCTTCGAATCATTTGAAATCCCTCAATTCTTGTGAATAAGTTCTTGAAAATCCATTAAAATATAAAATTGCTTGAAATCCCATAAAATTACATCAAATCTGATGATATTCCTCGAAAACACTTGAAATATTTGAAGTCCTATCAATTCCTTTTAGATCCTAAGAAATTCACTAAAATACCTTATTGATAGTATTTAAAATTCAGGAAAATTACTGAAAACCTCGGAAATTTTATCAAATCCCTTGCAATTTTTTAAATACCCTAAAATCTTATAAATCTTATGAAAACCTTTTAAATCTTCGGAAATTCAAGGAAATCATTTAAAACTACATGGATCTTTTGAAATTCTATGACATTCTTTAATTCTGGTGAAATTCTTTGTAATTTATAAACATATTATAAAATGTTTAGAAATATTTTATGTCTATTGAAGTCTTGGACATTCTCTGAAGTCCCTTGGAATCGTTAAAAATACCGTAAAACGTTTTAAATCCTATGAAATCCTTCAAACTCCTCATAAAGTTTAGGAAATTCTTTGCATTCCCATCAAATTTTCTTAAATCTTTTAAATTTCCTTGAAATATTTTTTAAAAAATATTAAATCCCTCAATTAATTCTTGCGAAATTCCTTGAACTGCCTTAAAATCTTTTGAAATTTGTTGTACTTTTTCAAAAAAATTGCGTAGAAGCGCTTTCAGGACCGCAAGACTTTTACCGAACCGGTTAGTGAATTCCAGTCCGCTTCTGTTAAAAAAATAACTCAGTTGGAAATTTATATACAATACTAAAATGCATTTGAAAATTCCATTTCAGAAATCTGACAAAGAACTACAAAGATCAAGTTTTTCACGTTGACAAGTACTTTTCTAGTAGTATCTCGAATTATAATCGCGCGGCTGTCAGCGGACTTTTGGGTGAAGACGAAGTCTGCAGCAGATTGCGGAGTATCGTAATTGAAAAGTAATTAAATCTCTTTTCCTTAATAATAATCTATACATTCTTTCTTAACATTTTTAAAAATAATTAACCTTTCTTTTCAGAAAACCTGCGATTTTCGAACCGCGTTTACACAAGAGTATCTCGCCAATCAGTGCGCCCATTTTGAAGAGACTTAATAGTCAGCAACAGAGAGCAATTTTCAAAATTTTGACATCCAGAGAATACGCTTTGCTGAAAGGAATGCCAGGTACTGGGAAAACGAGAACGATTGTAGCTTTGGTGGAATTATTAGTGAAATTGGGGAAGTCGGTTCTTGTTACGGCCAATACCCACACTGCAGTAGACAATATTCTGATAGGTTTGATGGAAAGAAATATTGATTTTTTGAGATTGGGTTCACAGGCAAAAATTCATCCGTCGCTCGTCAATTACTCGGAAGATGTCGTCACCTCTCAGTGCAAAACTCCGGAGAGTCTGCGAGAAGTCTATGCTGGCAAAGTAAGTTTCATTTAACTAGTGACTTTTTTTTAACGATAGTGGTAACGAAGTTACTTTTGTGAATAAATAACGAATTTGTAACTAACGTCAGGGCCAAATGTCGAGGCCCCCACTTCTTTTTATTGCAACTTGCACCAAAAAAAAATCTCTGCATTGTCTAATAAAAAGCATCTAAAAGCTTAAGGTCTTCCGAATTCGACGATATGATCACTTTCATTCTAAAAAAATTGTTGTCAATAGTTAGAGGGCAAAACAACTCAAAAAACAGGGATTTTCGGCCTCTTTTTTCAAGCTTCCACTTTTACGTGTTCCCAGAAAGAGGGCGACGCTAGAAAAAATCTGAAAAATTGACAGATATTCTTTTAACATTCTTTAATGTAATACATTTTTCAAAATTATGGAATATTCAATAATTTACTTTTTACGGTGATTTATTTACAAAAACTGTAATGGCTCTAAATGTGCAGTTTTGTGATGAGAGTGCAGTGCAATAATTAAATTTACGCTCAAATAATTTTTTACGCAAGAAATATCATTTTGAATATTTCTGACTTTAATCAGCGTTGGCGCGTGATCCGGTACAGCAGGACAAGTACTAGTAGAAAAAAGTACACTTTCAATGGCAACAGTAAATCCAGAAGCAAGCCGACTCAGGTACTATTGTCATCGAAAGGGTACTTTTTTTCTGCCACTTGTCCCGCTGTGCTGGCCACACGCCCACACTGATATAAGTCAGAAATATGCCAAATGATATTTCTTCCATAAAAATGATTTCATCATAAATTTAAATATTGCACTGCACTCCCATTACAGATCTGAACATTTAGAGCCATTACACGGCTTCCTATCTTCATTTGTTCTCCAGATCAAGTTTTTGTAAACAAATCACCCTAAAAAGCAAATTATTAAATAATTCAGAATTTTGAAAATGTATTGCATTAAAGAATGTTGAAAGAATATCTGTGAATTTGTTCAGATTTTTCCTATCGTCGCCCTCTTTCTGGGAACAGGTAATAGTGGATGCTTGAAAAAGGAGGCCGAAAACCCCCATTTTTTGGGATGTTTTGCCCTCTAACTATTGACAAAAATTTTTCAGGATGAAAGTGATCGTATCGTTGAATTTGGAAGACCTTAAGCTTTTAGATGCTTTTTATTAGACAATTCAAAGATTTTTTTTGGTGCGAGTTGCAATCAAAAGAAGTGATGGGCATCGACATTAAATTTGGCCCCAACTTTAGTAACAT
This sequence comes from Andricus grossulariae, assembly GCA_011634705.1. Classification (NCBI taxonomy): domain Eukaryota; kingdom Metazoa; phylum Arthropoda; class Insecta; order Hymenoptera; family Cynipidae; genus Andricus; species Andricus grossulariae. The sequence continues at coordinate 212,587,203 of JAABKJ010007545.1, read as the reverse complement.
TTTCTTCAGCAACAGTCACTATAAAAATCGTAACTTTTTTAGTTACTTTCGAAATATAGTCCTTAAGTCATTTTTATGAGAATTAATAAATTTTATCGCTTTGATAACTATTTTTTCATTTTCACTATTCAAATTGTGGCGGCTAGTTTTCAAAAAATAATTTTTATGACAGGAATCATATGAAAGTCGAGAAGGGTAGATTGAAGGTCGATGTTTGTCGAAAAATTATTGCTTATTTTGAATTCAAAAAGACTCAAAAGAATTTGATGAAATTTGTAAAAATTCTAAGTGAATTTTAACGAATTTAGGATAGATTAAAAAAGAAAAAAAAAACATGAACTAACTAAAATTCGAATTAATTTAGAGGAACTTAAGGGAAATGAGAAGAATTCGATAAAATTAATGAAAATTCAAGGTGAATTAAAAAAAATCCAAAACATTCCACTGATTTCAGTAAAATTGGAGTAAATTTAGAAGAATTTAAGAGAATTCAAAAGAATTTGATTAAATGCCTGAAAATTCAAAGTGAGTTTGAAAGGCTTCAGGGTGAATTAACAAAAAAAAAAAAACTTTAAACAAAATTTTTTAATTCATATAATTGAATAGACTTGAGTTAGGAAATTCAAGAGAATTTAAACGAATTTAAAACAATTTAAAAGAATTCAGGATACATTAATAGGAATTCAGGGTGAATTGCAGATGAATTCAAATGAGTTGAAAAGAAATTTACACAAGGAATTTCAGAAAATATTAAAGATTTCAGGGGGTTTCAAAGGGCTTTATAAGATTTTGTGGGATGTCAAATGACATTTTAAAGATTTCAAGGAACTTCTAAGGATTTTTATGGATTTCATAGATTTCGAGGGGTTTCATCATATTTAAGGGATTCATGGAATCTCAACAGAAATTGTAAGATTTCAATGGATTTCCACGGATTTTAAGGGATTTAAAAAGATTGACGAATTTTCCAGGAATTTTTAGATTTGTGGAATATCAATGATATTAAAAAGATTTCAAGGGACTCCTGCGGATTTCTAGAGAACTTTATGGAATAAATTAAATTAAATTTTAAGGTACTTCTATGGATTATTGAGGATTTTTATGGATTTCAGAGATTTTGAGGGATTAAACCTTATTTCAGGGACTCATAGGATTTCAAAAGAAATTATAAACTTTCGATGGATTTCTACGGATTTCACTATGTAAATTTTTTTTATAAAATTCGTGTTCAATCAATATTTTCGAAGATATTCAAGATTTATTGTTCAATAACACATAAAACTTTTTAAATCTGTTTTTCTAAAAAACGCGAGAATATAGAACATTTTCGCCTTCAGGTTTTAGAGCATTTTTAAAAATTTGAAAGGACTTCACTTTATATTGTGGGCGATGTATATTTTAAATCAGATTTTAAAAATCGATAAACCGTCGGTTTAATCTTCAAAAAATTGCGTGACACTATTTTTCTACTATTTTCAAAAGTGTATTTTGATTATCTATTTTGAATATCTCAAATGAGTCCAAGGCCTGTTTATATAATTCCATTATTTGAAACTTTACAAAAAACTGTATTGTGCCGCGTGTTTTAATTAGGAAAGTTTAAAATAAGAGGAAATTATTTGTTTCAGAAAGTTGTAGGCGTAACTTGCCTCGGTGCATACCACAAACTTTTCCAGAGCAGAAAATTCGACATGTGTCTTGTGGATGAAAGTACGCAAGTTCAGCAATGCGCGGTTTTGAAACCTCTCTACAACGCCACGAAATTTCTTCTCGTAGGCGACCCCGAACAATTACCTCCGATTGCGAGGAGCGAGAAGGCGAGGTGAACTTCACTCACATGTTTAATATTCTTCTCTAGTTTTATTCTTTCTCTTTATTTTCTAAAGACTTTTGTGTGTTTTTTTTCTTTCAGGAAACTCGGTTTTAATGAATCGCTTTTTTCAAGATTGGATAGTGAAAACAATACGATTGTTCTTTCAGCACAGTATAGAATGAATCGAGAAATTATGAATCTCGCGAATAAAGTGACTTATAATGATCAGCTGGAAGCTGGCAGTGAGGAAATAGCGAATGCATTATTGCCTCTGAAGAATATTGAGGTAGGCTAACATGTTTTTACTTTTATAATTTAAATCCTATCATATCGCAATCATTGTTGTTGAAAACCTGATTGGCCTTTCATTACACTCAACTCCCGACATAAGACCGGTTACGGGCATGGCTTGCCTTGGCCTTGATCCTAAATCGGGAGGTCCAAACGTAAACAGGGAAGGCCGCATGAATCATTTCGGTTGGATTTGGACGCATGACGTAACCTGATGCAACTAACGCGCTGAGAGTGCGGCCCTCGAGATGTTTGCCCGGCTTGACTCAGCACGTCTTCTCTTTCGGCCCCGCGGCTCCTTTTATCACGAAACTGCGGTGGCCATCAGTTTTAGGAATATCGTAAACTGGATAGTCTTATGTCGGGAGTTGAGAGTATTTGAAGTAGTTTTGTATCTTGACCTTTAGGTATGAATGTGATTTCATTTTTGCACTCTCATGAACCTGAGGTCTCACAGACCGCTGTATATATTTATGTCTAATTAAATAAGTAAACCTCACATATCAGAAGCATGTTGCTGACTGGGAGACCGCACGTCCATACGTCCATACTAAATTGTCACTTTTTGCTCAAATGAGGGGTAATCGGGACGTAAAATTTTTCTGTGGGCCGCATTAAGCTCAAGGTTGTTTGTGCGTGATATGTTGCGTTTTAAATACCTTGAAACAAATTGAAACAGAAATATCAAATTGTGACCTTGCTGTGGACGTGCGGTCTCACGGACGACGTATGAGCTTTTAATTGATCATACTCACCAACTACTTATAAGGGCAGCCTAGAGGAAGGCCAGGGGGGGGGGATCCACCTTTCAGAAGCATGGTAGGGTTTATGAGACCGCAGGTCCATGCTTAAGAATTAATTTTGAAATTTTGAAAATTAAATCTACAGGTAAAAAAAATCATGAACAACCTTATGCGAATTGAGAAACGTTTATGGTTTTTAAATACTCTTGCGCGGTAAATTAAAACTTTCAAAGTACCTTAAAAATTATTGAAAATATTATATATTTTTTATGATAGTGCTTTTCACTGGAACTTTAGTTAGTTTTTAAAAAAGAATATTAATGTAAAATCATAAAGTTTCGAAAAAGACCGAAAATTTCGAAAAAAGTTTAGTTTGTGTTAGTTTTCTTATGTGAAATTAGCATTTTTAAACAAAAATTATCAAGATTTCCAATTTTCAACGAAGTTACATTATGCTAGCGTTTTACACCTCAAATGGCTGTTTTTAATACAAAAATATTATATTTCAAAGATTAAAAATTTTGCAGCAATTTATGTTCTTCAGTTTTGTGAGATTTTTCTCCGCAAAATGAGTATAGATTTCAAAGAAGATTCATAACTTTAGAACTATTTTTGGTTATATTGACATATTTCACCCTAAATCGCGGATTTTAAACCAAGAAAATTAGGTTTTAAAAAAGATTAAAAATCTGAAATAATTTTTTATCATGTTACGCTAGTCTTTTTTTTTTTTTTTTTTGTCTAAGATCGCTATTTTTAATACAAAATTCATTGAATTTCAAAAATATTTACAATTTGTCAACAAATTTAAGTTATGTTGGTGTGCTTCATCTGAAATTGGTATTTTTAAACAAAAATCATTAGATTTAAATCCAATGTTTTTTGTTTAAAATAGCACAATGTAAAGGCTTGGAAAATTTCAGATTGCTTTATTGTTTTTCGTTTGAAATTAAAATTTGTATTAAAAAATCATTTGATTTCAAAGAAGATTAATAATTTTTGAACAACTTTAAGTTACGTTTTTTTACGTCGAAAATTTGCATTTTCCAAGCCAAATCATTATTTGAACAACATTTAGAATCTTTTAACAATTTTGGATTATATTAGATTTTTTCTTGTCAGAAATTTATATTTTTAACTAAAAAAAAAATATATTTCAAAGAAGATTCACAACTTTTTATAAAATTTAGGTTACTTATGTTGAAATTTTACACCGGAAATCGGTACTTTTAATAAATAATTATTAGATATCCAAGAAGATACAAAATTTCTGAACAATTTTAGGTTATGCTCGCGTTTTTTACCGGTACCATTTTTGGTTTTGTTTGCGTTCTTTAGCGGAAATCGGTACCGTTAATAAATAATTATTGGATTTTCAAGAAGGTACAATTTTTAGAACAGTTTTAGGTTATGCTCTTATGTTTCACCGGAAATTGGTATAGCTTTCAAAGAAGATTTATAATTTTTAAACAATTTTCGGTTATATTGTCATTTTTCACTGGAATTCGTGAATTCCAAACCAAAAACATTATGATTCAAAGAAGATTTAAAAGCTAAAATAATTTTGTATCATTTTAGGTTCGTTTTTCTTGTCTAAAATTGCTATTGTTAATAAGAAAAATGATTAGATTTCAAAGAATGTTTACAATATTTGACCAATAATAAGATAATCTAGTGTTTTTTACCAGAAATTGGTATTTTTAAACAAAAATCATTAGATTTAAATCCAATACTTTTTGTTTAATTTAATCAAATATAAAGGTTTGAACAATTTCGGACTATTTTAGTGGTTTTCGTTGAAAATTCGCAGTTTCAAACAAAAATAATTATAATTCTAACAAGATTTAGAATCTTTTAACAATTTTGAATTATGTTAGAATTTTTTGTCACAAATTGGTATTTTTAATTTTAAAAAAATTTGATTTCAAAGAATATTCACAACTTTTTTTTTTAATTTCGGCTACTTATGTTGGCCTTTTATTCCGGAAATTTATATTTTTGGTAATAAATCATTAGATTTAAAAAAATATTCAAATAAATTGTTGTGTGTTTCACTGGAAATATCAATATACGTTTCAAGGAAGATTTACCATTTTGGAACAATTTAATGTTGTATTAACGTTTTTTACTGGGAATCGGTTATCTTAAACAAAAATAATTTAATTTCAAACAAAATGTATAATTTGGAACAATTTTTTGGTCGAAATTCGGTATTTTTAATAAATAAAAAATTATCTGATTTTTCAGATTTCCATTATTCTTCAGATTATCATTCAGAGTTAATTATTGGATTTCTAAGAAGATATACAATTTTCGGACAAGTTCAGATTATGCTCGTGCTTTTCACTGGAAATCGGTATTGATTTCAAAGAAAATTTACAGTTTTGAAACTGTTTTCGGTTACATTGATATTTTTCAACGGAAATGTTTTTATTTTAAACAAAAGCCTTATAGCGTTCTTTGACGGAAATTTGTATTTTTGAATAAAAATGCAACGGTTGGATTGTCGATATATCGTACAAAAATATTATATACTAAACCTGTAGTTAAGTTATCAATTTTCATAAATTATGAAAAGTATTGTCCTTGCTTTTCTTTTCTATTATTTTAGATAATAGATATTATGAAATACCAAAATTTGTAATAATATTAATTTTACATATTAATTTAAAAATTGCGGGAGACAAAAAAACTCACGCACGTGTTTGTTTTCTATGTTACATAAATAATGTGGAATAATTTAAATTATCCTATTGTTAAATATTTCAGCTTTTGGAGTCACTTGATTGGTGGCTTAGGGCAGCGTTGTCCTTGAAGCTGGAAGAGTCGGTGATATTGCTGAACACATCTATCCCAAAAAGTTTGGATCTAGATTCAGAATCGGTTAGAAAAGGCAGTAAAATGAATACCAGCAGGCTGGAAGCGGGAATCGTCCAACGTCTCGTTAATACTCTTCTAAAGGTGAGTTTAGTTTCGAAGACTTTGCTGAACTCCTTCAATCCTTAGGGGATATATAGCATTTGAGAGTATTTAACAATTTCTCAGTTTGAGCTGGAACTTGATCAACGAAAGTTTATTTCAATGATAAGTGAAAAGCTCTGTAGATTATGAGAAATTAATGCTTTTCGATTCCTATTACAAAGAACGGATTTGAAGCATTTTTTAAAAAGGTTGCTTATTATCCAGCTCTGAATATGTTCTTAAATGTTACAAATAACATTTTTAAATTTATCCACGATAATTTGATTATTATTAACAGTGGACTTTGTTAATAGAGTACGAAGTGTTAATATCTAACATTTTATTCAAAAAATGCAAACGTTTAATTCTGAAAATAAAATTATAAAACGTTAAATTTAGATATTTAAATTTTCCAATTATTGACGAGAAAAATTGGTAATTATTACGTTTTGACATTATTCAATTAGAAAGTGTTTCAATTTATAATCCTTTTTTTATAATAATTAATTAAAAGGATACTTTTTCTACATTTAATTTTGAAATTTCAAACATTTTCTGTTAAATTTTTTTTTAAAGGTATTTCACGATTTCATTTTTAAAATTATAAAATTTCTAAGACTTAGCTTTAGGATCTTTCTAAGCTCAAGGATCAAAAAAAGGAATCAATATAACCCACCCCAAAGGTCAAATTTTACGAAGTGTCTCGTTGTTCCGAATTTTCGGGACGACTAGACACAGTCTAAAATTTAACAATTTAAAATTTTCAAACTTGTTCTGTTTAAAAAAAATCATTCTTAAAAGTTATTTAAATTTTTCAATCATTGAAGAGAAAGATGTAAAACCATTGCGTTTTGGCAAGATTCAACTAGAAAATGTTTGATTTTTAATACTTTTTAAAAAAATTGTTCAAAACAAAATTTAAAAAATTTCACGATTCCAATTTTAAAATAATAAAATTTCTTACATTTAGCTTTAGGACCTTTCTTAGTTTAAGGATCTAGAAAAAGAATCAATATTTCCTTCCCGTCCACCGCGAGGATAAATTTTAACATTTCATTTTTAAATGTCTTACTTGTTCTGTTAAAGAAAATTTATTATTAAAAGTTTTGAAATTTTTTTAATTTTTGAAGCGAAAATGTGAAATTATTGTGTTTCGACACCATTCAATTAGAAAATTTTTGATTTTTAATGCTTTTTGTTACAAATTTTAAAAATAAAATTTGAAAAATTTCACGAATCTAATTTTTCAATACTAAAATTTCTTAGAATTAGCTTCTGGATCTTTCTTAGCTTAAGGAGTCAGAAGAAGGATCAATATAACCTCCCGCGAGGATACATTTTAACATTAAATTTCAAACTTGTGTTGTTAAAAAAATTAACTTTTGAAATATATTTAAATTGTTCAATTATTCATGCGAAAACAATTTAATTTTTAACCCAAAAAGAACATTTTTCAACTAAGCACTTGAATTTTTAAGCGAAAAGCATGAATTTTATATAAAACAGTTGAATTTGAAACCCGAAAATATGAATTTTTAACAAAAAAAGTTCATTTTTAACCAAATAGGTGCATTTTTAACTAAAAATGACCAATTTTCAACCAAAAATGGAATAGTTAAACTTGTAGTTCAAAAAATTTATTTTCAACCCCAAAAAACGAAGTTTCAACAAAATAGTTGAATTTTCAAGCAAAAAGATTAATTTTATTCAAAAAAAGACGAATTTTCAACAAAATAGTTACATAATTTTAATTACAAAATAGAAATTTCTAGAACTATTTATTTGCTTCAAGTTATATAAATATAATTTTACTAAGTTTCTCGAGAAAATTCAAAAAGATTTCTGAAGATTTCAGATATGTCAAAAGAGTATCTAGAAAATTTCTAAGATTTTCTTTTGTTCTAGAGAATTTAAAAGAATTTGAGTCAGTTTAAAAGATATTTAGTTTTTTTTTGTTTTCTTAACTCTTGGACAAAATTTTAAAATGTTTTATAATTTTTCGGAAATCTTTTAAAGTTTAAAATATTTTAAATCTTTTCAAACATTCTTGAATGTCTTTTAAACTGACTCGGATTATTCCTAAAATTGCATAAAATCGTCCAGATTCGTTTTTGACCATTTTGGAAATCTTTTGTAAAGTTTAAAATTTTTTTTAAATGTTCTCTTCAAATTAATTTTTCAATTTTGAAACCTTTCAAATATTTAAAAGACTTCATAAATTTTATTTTTAAGTCTTCAAAAAGCTACGTTTTATTTTAAGTTTTTAGAAATCTTTTCAAATTTAAAATTATTTTTGAAATTCTTCAAATATGGGAAACCACCCTACAGTAGACAGGAAAAAATTCAACAGCATTTAACTGCATCAGTTTCTACACATGAAGAAAAATTTTCTTTTTGAAATAAAGCTTACATATTCAATTTAATATTCCTATAAAAAAAAAATTTCACGAAATTAGTCAATTAGCTGCATTAAACATTTTTATTAGACCTGGTCAATGGTACGATTTGGCACCTCTGTCCATCAATAGATAATCGTTTCTGGTATTGCTCCTGGGCATGACATAATTCTCAATTCTCGATAATTATAATTTATCATTAGTATACTTACAATTAAAATCAGTTTATTGAGTAAATAATAGTTGAAACTATGATTATTTTGTGTTATAGAAGCGAGCGTTGAGGCGGGGTTAGCGACGGAAGAACACTACACTGGATTCCCGCTCACGCACATACGACTGTTTATACGGCGTTCCTGATTGCTCCAGCTTAAATATTTTATAACTTAAAAACTAAAACTTCAACTGATTTTTCGAAAAGGAATTTTCGATTTATTTATATTATTTTTATTCAGCCATATACGTCCGGACACTTGAGTCTGGGACACTGTATAGTGGAGTAGAGTGGACTGGAGTAGAGAGAAATGGTTTATAATGGAGTGAAGTAGAATGAAATGAAATACAATGCAGTGGAGTGGAAAGGAGTAGAGTGCAGTCTAATATATTGGGAGTTGAATAGAGGAAACTGGAACGGAATATAATGGATTATAGTGGACTGGAGTAGGGTAGAATGGAATGTGGTGGAGTGAAGAAGAGTAGAATATAATGAAATTAAATATAATGGAATGAAGTAGAGTAGAATGGAATATAATTAAGTGGAATGGCATGCAATGCAGTGAAATAGAATATAACAGAGTAGAGCGGAGTATAAAGTAGAATAGTTTATATTAGAGTAAAAAAGAGTGAAATGGAATATAATAGAGTGAAGTGAAGTACAGTAGAATAGAACATCATGTAGTGGGGTGGAATATAGTACTGTGGAGTAGAGTGGAATTGAATATAATGAATTGAAGTAGAGAGAAGTATAGTGAAATGGAGTTAAGTGAATGGGGGTAAAGTGGAATCGAATATAATCGTGAGGAGTGAAGAGGGCAAGAGTGGAGGGGAGTAGAATTGAATGAAATCTAATGGAGTCGACTGGAATTAAATAAAAAGGAGTGGATTGAAGTTGAATGAAATGGAATATAATGAGATGGAGTTAAGAGGAGTATAGTGGAATGGAATTTGATGAAATATAGTCAAGTTAAATGGAAGAGACTTGAGTTGAAAGGAGTAGTGCGGAATAGAACATAGTGGAGTGGAGTGGAATAGAACGAGATGGAGTAGAGCTTAATGGAATACAAGGGAGTTGAGTGAAGTGGATTAGAGTGTAATGGAATATAATGGAGTCAGGCAACTGTTCTATAAATATAAAACAGATTATAATAATTTTAGGAATTGTGGGAGTGTTTTTCTTTTCATCATGCAAAACATAATATTATACTTTTATGCAGGAATTATTTACGTACTTCAAGATATATCACTCCTTTTTCTATTTTCGTGACTCGATCCCACAATTGCGTTTGATTTTCTTCATCGTACATTCTAAGAGGACGCGATTCTTCTGTGAAAAATCTTGGTTTACGCGCTTGAACAATAACTAGATCAAAGTAGTCTTGCCACTTGTCGCCAACCAGAAATCTCATACCCTTGTCACTGGAATTGTTATTTCAAATTATTTAACAATTTACATTCCTGTTATGTAAAAGCACTCAATTGTCTCTGGACAATTACAAACTCATTAGATTTTCATTGTCTCGTAAATAAAAGCAAAATCAAGAATAATTGAAATTATTCACATAAAAATAATTAGATCGTGCAAAAAAATAGTATTAAAATTAACTCACACAAAGTGGAATGGGCTATTAGTAACAAGGAACATTTTCTTCCCTGCATCTTTTAGACGGTCGAAGAACTTATTCAGATCTTTATTTTGCTCTAAATACTGTGAAACGTCCTCTTCAACTGTTTTGTGCATGATAGGATGGCAACTTTGAACCGAATTCTGTAAGAAAATTATTTAAATAAAAAAAAACATTAAAATTTTCTTTAACTCTTTGTAATAAGCTCAATGTATCTGTAATTTTAATGTTAATCTCTTTAAAGTATTATTCGTACTTTAAATGCTTATTATTTTTCTTGTGTTACTAAAGAGGTTTATAAACTATTTTAACAATACGTAATTTTCCTACCCAGCAAGATACCAGACGAACTTTCTTTGTTCAAGTTTAAATTCTTAAATTAAACTTGATTAATTAAATAAATTTGAACATAATATTTTGACTCTTTCAATATGAATGCTTACTTTTACATCTCTGAATAATATTTCGGGATGATAATCGATGTGATTTCTCAAAAAATATTCTGTGACATTGCAGAGAAGTGCCATTTCCGGTACAGAGAAGAGATCTGCCAACTGGACCATTTTCGTTCGATGCAGTCCATCCTGAAACATCAATGCAGGTTCAACTACTGAAGCTTTTGGCGAATTTTCCACACTTTTTTTTCAACCTACCTTCTACCCTTCGCATAATTCAATAGATCCAATTGAACACATGCATACGCCGAAACATGCGCAAAAAGAGAAAATAGTTTTTTTTACATTTACTTAACAATTTTTATTCTAAGTTATAATAATTTATTTGGGAAATGACGCTTGTAGGATGCAAAGTATTTTTTTTGCTATAAATATTATAATTAAATGAAAAAATTAAGATTTGTATTTTATTATGAGTTTATTATTATTATTTTATATTATTATATTTATACTTCGATCATTGCATAAAATTTTTTTAAAAATGCAATATGGCATGCTCATAGAATTTCATAAGATTTTAAATCAATTTCGCAAAGTTAAATGTGGACAACTGAAAAATCACGAAAAATAAAATTTTTGCAACAGAAAATTTCCGAAATGATACAATCACAGAATAATGAAATTACAGAAAGAAAATTCCGGAATTATAAAATCTCCGACACTGTAAAATTCCCGAAAATAGAAAAATTCCATATTTGAATAATTGGAAAAATGTTATTTTTTTAAATAAATATTATTCAGCTATTATTACTACAATAATAAAAAATTCAAACAGTAATTTAACAAATGAACGATTTTAAAAAAAACTTTCTTTTATCGGTAATTTTATAAATTTGGGAATTTTATTTTTCGGCTTTTTTCAGCCGTCCTAATAAAATTTTTTTAAGAAGATTGCATAATTGGATTACTGCTTAAATGTTTGCTTATTGTATTGTTGATAAATAATATTTATTTATAACAATGTTTTCAATTGTTCAAATTCGAGAATTTTCTAGTGTCGGAAATTTGATAGTGTCGGATATTTTATAATTCGGCAATGTATATATTCCTTTTCGGGAATTTTACTGTGTCGGGAATTTAGCATTGAACGATTTGTCAATCGTAATTATAATCCTTTCTTCCTGACTATCCTGAAATTACATAATTCAAAAATAAGTAAATAAAATAAAAAATGTTAATGCCCGGAGAAAAAAAACTATTTCTAACCAAAAAATTACAGTGCATTTTTTCTTAATGTTATGGTAGCTATTTTGAAAAAAATATATAATAGAGTGGAGTGGAATATAATGGAGAGGAATAGAGAAGAGAAGAAAGGAATATAATGGAATAGAGTGGAGTGAGGAGTAGAGTGGAATGTAATATAATGAATTGGTGTAAAGAGGAGTCAATTGGAATGAAAAATAATGGAGTGGAGTAGAGTAAAATGGAATATAATGAAGTGGAGTGGAGTAGAGTGGAAGGGAATTTAATAAAGTAGAGAAGAATAGATTGGAATATAATATAGAGTGGAAAAGAATATAATAGAGGAGAGTGGAGTTGAATATAACGAATTGGGATAGAGAGGAGTCAATTGGAATGGAAAATAATGAAGTGGAGTAGAGAGCATTCAAGTTGAATGGAAAATAATAAAGTGGAGCGGAGTATAATGGAATATAAAGGAGTGGGGTAGAATGGAACATAATGGAGTGGAGTGGAAAGGAGTAAAGTGAAACAAAATAAAATGGAGTGGAGTAGAATGGAATGGAAAATAATGAAGTGGAGTAATGTGGAAGAGAATTTAATAAAGTAGAGTAGAATGGATTGGAAGATAATATAGAGTGCAAAGAAACATAGTATAGTAGAGTAGATTGGAATATAATGGAATGGAGTAGAATGGGATGAAATATAATGAAGTGGTTTGGAGAGGATACATGTGAAATGGAATATAATAAGGTGGAGTGAAGAGGAATAGAGTGGAATAGAATTTAATGGATTGGATTAGAATGGAATGGAATATAATATAGAGTGGAAAAGAATATAATAGAGGATAGTGGAATATAATGCGGTAGGGTAGAAAGGATTAGAGTTAAATAGAATACAATGGAGTAGAGTAGAGACAAGTCAAGTTAAATGGAATATCATGGAGTGGAGCGGAATAGAATGGAATATAAAGAAGTGGGGTAGAATGGAATGGAATATAATGGAGTGCAGTGGAGAGAAGTAAAGTGAAACAAAATATAATGGAGTGGAGTAGAATGGAATCGAATATAATCAAGTGGAATGGAATATAATGAAGCGGAGTGGGCTATAGTGGAAGGGAATTTAATGAAGTAGAGTGGAATGGATTGGAATATAATATAGAGTGCAAAGAAATATAGTAGAGTAGAGTGGAGTGGTATGTAATGCAGTAGAGTAGAAAGGAGTAGAGTAGAACAAAGTACAATGGAGTGGAATAGTGTAGAGTGGACAGGAGCAGAGTGGAAGACAATGGAGTGGAGTAGATTTAAATGGAATATAATATAGAGTGGGGAGGAATATAAAGTGGAAGATTATAGTAGAATATAATGAAGTGGAGTGGAGAGAGACAGATTAGATTGGAATATAATGGAGTGGAGTAGAATGGGATGGAATATAACGAAGTGGTTTGGAGAGGATTCGAGTGGAATAGAATATAATGATGTGGAGTGGACAGGAATAGAGTGAAAGAGAATTTAATGGATTGGAGTAGAATGGAATGGAATATAATATAGAGTGGAAAAGAATATAATACGGGAGAGTGGAGTGGAACATAATGAGGCGGGGTAGATACGATTAGAGTTGAGTAGAATACAATGGAGTAGAGTAGAGAGAAGTCAAGTTGAATGGAATATAATGGAGTGGAGCAGAGTGGAAGGGAACTTAATGGAGTAGAGTAGAATGGATTGGAATAAAATATAGAGTGCACAGAAATATAGTAGAGTAGAGTGGAATGTAATGGTGTGGAGTGTAAAGGAGTAGAGTGGAAGATAATGAAGTGGAGTAGAGAGGAGTCAATTGGAATAAAAAATAATGGAGTGAAGTAGAATATAATGGAGTAGAGTGGACTAGAATATAATATAACGGAATGAAGTGGATATATTGCGACGTCAATGAATTCAAATTTTTGGTAATTCCGTTATATTTGCAAGCCTATAATATATACTTACATGCGCATGTCTTTGAGGGGCTTCAACATAAGCGATCGGTATGATTCTGTTTTTGTAAAGCCGGAGAACTTCATCATCTGGAACCGGATGTAGACCCCGATAGACCGTACCAAACTGAATTTGCAGGAAGCTATCGAGTTTTAGTAGAAGCCCTTTTTCAATATCGTAATGGAGGCCTCTCACAGCAAAGCCTTCTCTGTACTCCAAATGCTGTATTCCATCTGGATACTGAAAGAAGAGGATGAAAATAAAATTAATATTTCTGATATTACTTAAGAATAAAAAAGTAGTCGAAAGTAGTCGAAAGTAGGCGCCGTGCGCGTACAAAAAACGCTTTCGTAGCCTATTAATTCAAACTCTTTTCTAATCATTTCCCCTACTTCCTCTCACTTCCTCTACTTCCCTACCCTCATTTCCCACCACTTCGTCTCCCCTCATTTTTTCTGACTTCCCTCCCCTCACTGTCACTACTTTCCCTCCCGCATTTATATTCACTTCCCCTACTCCCCACCCCTCATTTCCCCTACTTCCCCTTCCCTAATTTCCTCTCACTTCCCTTACCTCCTTATTTCCCTTACCTCCCCTACCTTTAGTTCCCCTGCTTTCCGTCTCCTCACTTCCCGCATTGCATAAAAGTACGACGGAAGGACGTATATCCGATCAAAATTATAAGTGTTTCTACCCAAAGCTACAAAATCCTAACAATTAGTCAAAGTATCCGCCATGGACCTACAAAAAAGGGGTTCGTACCGTATTAAAGCATTAATTAAGTCGTTAAAATCTCACCGCTTTCCTTCATACTACTCATTTTTTTCTTCTCACATGCTCCCCCCCCCACTCTTCCCATCATCCTACATCTTCCTCCCCCACCTCTCATTCCCATTCAACTCACTCCTCCTTCCCTTACTTACGCTCTCCCCCAATGAATATTCTACAATGTTGCAACAATGGTATGCGATAATCTTGAATCAATATTTTAACATCATTAACACAATGTTGCCTTGGAAATTTATCGATAGTTAATAGTAAATTAGCAAGATTGTCGCACACCATCAATATAACATTGCAGCAATATTACAAAGCAATATTGATTGGGAGAGGACATTCATATATTGCAGCAACATTGGTTAGGTGTCCGTCCGACAGTACAGTTGAAGAAGTAAGGAGAAGGGAAGCAGATGAAGTGAGGGGAAGTGAGAGAGAGGGCGAAGTAGGGGGAATGGTAATATAGGAGGGACGCGTGGAGAAGTGCAGAAAGGGAGGAGGTGTGGGAGAGTGTAAGGGCAAGTAAAGAGGGGAGTGGAAGTAAAGTGAGAGGGGAGGGGTAGTATATGCAGTGAGGGGTGAGAAAGAGAGATAAGTAGTGATAAGTAGAGATAGGGGAAAGTAAGGGATTGAGAAGTAAGTGAGGTGAGGGAATGTTAACAAGGGAGAGGAAGTGGAAATAAGTTAAGGGGAGGGGAAGGATATTTAAGTGAGGAGGGAGTAAGAGAAGGGACAGTAGGGGAGTATAGGGATGGGAAGTGGTACATTGGGATGGAAAGTAGAGAAAGAAATATGGAATGGAGTCAGGTAGGGGCGGTGGGTAATGAGGGGAAAGGAAGTAAGAGATGGGGAAGTAGGGTGGGTGGACGATAAGATAGGATTGGAAAGAAAAGGATAAGAGAGGAGAGATAAGGCATTAGGCCTTATTTTTTAGTTATAAAATACCTTATGTTTTTTTATGAGCATATCTCGTCCTAAGTTGTAAAGTAAGTAATCCAAGGCTGGTTTATAACAAGCAAGAGTGTAATCATAATCGAAGCCGTATACTTGAACTTCCTTCAGATCCAGTTCATTGCAAGCAAATACGCCTCGAGAATTCACGTCTTGTGGCAGCTTCTTTGCTGGAAAATTAAATTTAAAAACAAAATGATATATTATGTTTATTTGTATTTAAACTTTTTGTTTTGATCAACATTAAAGCTAAACGAAACAAACATAAAGATAACAGAATTGAGTTTTTCTAATTTTTCACCTAAATTTCTAACGGCACTGAAAAAAGTTGTACACGAAGGTTGTAGAACTAAAAAAAAAACTACACAGTCTTGTTTGTAAATAGTAATAAGAAACTTCAAATTCAGTTTATTTTTTAATTTCTTTTTAATTTTTCTCCAAAACGGTTTCTTGTACAAAAAAAAGTTTATAGCACCATTTCTGAGATGATTAAAGAAATAAGAGGAAAAATGGTCGCTTTTTTGCAACATATTAGAAGAAGAGATAGTAGTAAGTCTAGCTTGATAGCGTGTAACATTGGCTATTAAATATCCTCACAAAAACATATTATTAGACTCACGGCTTGCGATAGCTTCAATTGATGCTATTTATATTGGTTAAATTAGTTCAGTGCAAACTCAGCTCTGATACACAGCAAATAAATATGAATATAACATCTTTAGGTATCATTCTGCATAATAAATAAATAAGACAAATTTTGTTCATACTTTGAGAGAAAATTGCATTAATTCTTTCATTTTAAATGTAAAAAATTTATGGAAAAATCAAATGCAAAGATACACCTCTAAATTATTTTAAGAAAACGGTAAAGAAACAGAAATGTTCATTTTCCAACTTTTTTTCTGATCAAATGTGAAGCCATTTCGAGCGTGGATAGAAAGTCTGCGTTAAAATAATTTATCTGAGAGGATTAACTACAAAAATTGTTGACTATTGTGAAGTGGATTGGATTAGAATGGAATGGAATGGAATATAATGGAGTGGAGTAGGAAGGACTTGAGTGGAATTGAATATATGAAGTGGATTGGAGTGGAGTAGAGTGAAAGTTAATGGAGAGGAAAAGAGTAAAGTGGAACAGGATATAATCAGGTAGAGTGGAATATAATGAAGTTGAGTGGAGAGGAGCAGAGTGGAATTGAATATAATGGAGTGGAGTGGAGTAGAATGGGATGGAATATAATATAGAGTAGAAAGGAATATAGTGCAAGTAGAGTGGAATGCAATATATTAGAGTAGAGTGGAGTGGAGTAGAGTGAAAGTTAATGGAGTGGAATAGAGTAGAGTGGCAAGGAATATAATGCGGTAGAGTGGAATATAATAATGCTGAGTGGAGAGGAGCAGATTCGAATTGAATATAATGGAGTTGAGTGAAGTAGAATGGAATGAAATATAATGGAATGATGTTGGAAGGAATAGAGTGGAATTGAATATAATGAAGTAGATTGGAGAGGAGTAGAGTGGAATGTAATTGAGCGGAATAGAGTAGAGTGGAAAGGAATATAATGAGGTAAAGTGGAAAGGAATATAATCGGGTAAAGTGTAAAGGAATATAATGTGGAAGAGTGGAAAGAAACATACTGGGGCAGAGTGGAATATAATGAAGTAGAGTGGACAGGAGCAGAGTGGAATTGAATACAATCGGGCGGAGTGGAGTAGAATGGAATGGAATATAATATAGAGTAGAAAGGGATATAGTGCAAGTAGAGTTGAGTGCAATATATTAGAGTAGAGTGAAATGCAATATGTTAGAGCAGAGTGGAGTGGAGTTGAACTAAAGTTAATAGAGTGGAATAGAGTAGAGTGGAAAGGAATATAATGCTGCAGAGTGGAATACAATGAAATTGAGTGGAGAGGAGCAGAGTAGAATTTAATATAATGGAGTGGAGTAGAGTAGAACGGAATGAAATATAATGCAGTGGTGTTGGCAGGAATAGAGCGGAATGGAATATAATGAAATAGATTGGAACGGAATATAATGAAGTAGATTGGAGAGGAGTAGAGTGGAATTTAATAATGTGGAATAGAGTAGAATGGAAAGGAATATAATAGGGTAGAGTGGAAAAAAATATAATGGAGTAGAGAGGAAAATAACATACTGGGGTAGAATTGAATATAATGGAGTGGAGTTGGAAGGAATCGAGCGGAATGGAATATAATGAAATAGATTGGAATGGAATATAATGAAGTAGATTAGAGAGGAGTAGAGTGGAATTTAATAATGTGGAATAGAGTAGAGTGGAAAGGAATATAATAGGGTAGAGTGGAAAGGAATATAATGGAGTAGAGAGGAAAATAACATACTGAGGTAGAGTTGAATATAATCAAGTTGAGTGGAGAGGAGCAGAGTAGAATTGAATATAATGGAGTGGAATAGAGTAGAGTGGAAAGAAATATAATGCGATAGAGTGGAATATAATAATGATGAGTGGAGAGGAGCAGATTCGAATTGAATATAATGGAGTGGAGTGAAGTAGAATGGAATGAAATATAATGGAATGATGTTGGAAGGAATAAAGTGGAATTGAATATAATGAACTTGATTGGAGAGGAGTAGAGTGGAATTTAATGCAACGGAATAGAGTAGATTGGAAAGGAATATAATGAGGTAAAGTGTAAAGGAATATAATAGGGTAAAGTGTAAAGGAATATAATGTGGAAGAGTGGAAAGAAACATACTGGGGCAGAGTGGAAAGGAATATAATGCTGCAGAGTGGAATACAATGAAGTTGAGTGGAGAGGAGCAGAGTATAATTGAATATAATGGAGTGGAATGAAGTAGAACGGAGTGAAATATAATGCAGTGATGTTGGCGGGAATAGAGCGGAATGGAATATAATGAAATAGATTGCAACGGAATATAATGAAGTAGATTGGAGAGGAGTAGAGTGGAATTTAATAATGTGGAATGGAGTAGAGTGGAAAGGAATATAATAGGGTAGAGTGGAAAGGAATATAATGGAGTAGAGAGGAAAATAACATACTGGGGTAGAGTAGAATATAATTAAGTTGAGTGGAGAGGAGCAGAGTGCAATTCAATACAATAGTGCGGAGAGGAGTAGAATAAAATGGATTATAATATAGAGTAGGAAGGAATATAGCAAAGTAGAGTGGAATGAAATATATAGTGGAGCAGATTAGAGCGGAGTGGTGTAGAGGAAAATGAACGTGTAGATAGAGTGAAAGTTAATGGAGTGGAAAAGAGTAGAGTGGAAAGCAATATAGTGGGGTAGAGTGGAATATAATGAAATTGAGTGGTAAGGAGCAGAATGAAGTTTAATGGAGTGGAATAGAGTAAAGTGGAAGGGAATATAATGGGGTGGCGTGGAGTAGAATAGAATATGATATAGAGTAGAAAGGAATATAGTGCAGGTGGAGTGAAATACAATATAGTGGAGTAGAGCGGAGTGGAGTAGAGTGAAATTTGATGGAGTGGAATAGAGTAGAGGGAAAAGGAATAGAATACGGTAGAGTGGGATATAATGAAGTTGAGTGGAATTGAATATAATGGAGTCGAGTGGAGTACAGTGGAATGGAGTGGTGTTGAGGGAAATGGAATATAATTAAGTGGAAAAGAGTAGATGATAGAGAATAATATAGAAATAATTGTTTTTTTTTTAATAATAGAGAATAGAGCAGTATTACTAATTTATTAAATAATAATAATTCAAGTAAAAGAGACAACTTTCACATCATAGGTGCTAAAGGACAGTTTATGTTTATTTATTATTTTAAAAAACATTGATAATTACAGGGATCGTAAACACCATGGAACTTAACACGTATTTCCCATAAGAAGAAAAGTCCTTTTTGTAAATTTCGGACAGGATCGGAAATTTTAGGCATATCGAGTTGCGACAAAAACGTTTTTTTTCATAATTAGCGATAGAATTCAAATCGAAAATTACTCTTTGAATTTTATTCTCATGAGCCATGCATGGGGGTTTGCAAGTTTTTGGAGCTACTTCTTATTTTTTGGCATAAATATTTCAAATATATTTTAATATATTTAACATCAAATATTATTCTGATAATTTAGTGTTTCAACAAATTCTTTGAACAATTTATTATTTTTTATTGCAGTTTTCTCTTCTAATGGAAGAATAACGTCGCGGATTTTTCCGAATTTTTTAACTTGTTTTTTACTTTTTAGAGTGAGCGTTGAAATACTTCATTAATATCAAAAAGAATAATTCCTTAATCAGTTTATTATTACTTATAATAATATTCACTTGGATTGATGTTAAAATGTTCCGTTTTTTAAAAATCCACTTAGATATTTCCAAAATGATTCTAGAGGAATTTTCCAGTTTTTGATTGGACGTTTAGTCTGTTTATCATACTTTGAAATTTTTTTAATTGTAAATCAAATGAGTTAATTACTTAAAAAATGGGTTTAAATTAAAACAAATAAATAAAAAAGTCGCACCTAGATATTTCGGAGACGAATCCAAAGGTTGAGACATTTTTCAATAAATTCTTAGAAAAAAAAACGTACATTTTTGACTATTTGCAAATAATAATTTTGAAGCTTCTTAAGAATTTTGAAAGGTTTCACGTTAATAAAAAATAGTTCTTAAAATTTATGGGATAATTTGAGCTGATTTTTCTTATTTTTAAAAATTAATTTTAAGATAATATTTAAAAACATTTTAAAAGATTTAACAAGAAATCCAAAATTGTCATAACAGAATCGGGAAGTTTTGAAGTTATTTTTTTTTAATTTTTTAGAATTTTAAGAAAATTTTTAGAATAATTCGAATAATATTCAAAGATATTTAGAACCTTTAAAAGTTTGGGAAATTATTAAAATAATAATTTGTATTTTGGAAAGATTTCCAAAAACCTAGAACAAAAAGTAAATTTTCAAAGATTTGAACACAAATTTCCAATCAATTTTTGAAGAGAATTTAAGAAGGTATCGAACCATTTCAAAAGATTTGTACACATGTCGAAAATATCTGAAAAATTTAAGGGTATTTTTTTTTAAATTTTGGAATAATTTTCAAAATTGTAGCAATAGTTTTCTTTCTAAAATTTTACAAAATTCTGAAAAATAAAAAATTATACTTTTTCGATGTATCTTAAATCATCAAAAACATTCATTTATTTTCTAAAAAATCTGAGAGAAATTACATATTTATATAACCTTAAAAACAAATGAAGAAATAAATTAAAATAGTTATTTTTGAAAACCAAAATTCACTCAAAATGTTAAATTTTGAACGAAAAATAATTAATTTTCAACCAAAAAAGGTATTTTTCAACAAAATAGTTGACTGTTAAGCAAAGAAATTAATTTTTAAATAAAATAATTAATCTTCAACGAAAAAATATATGTTTAATTTAATAGATGAATTTTTAACCAAAGATATGATTTTTTAATCAAGAAGGTAAAATATATATGAAAAAAGATAAACTTTTGACAAAAAATCGAAAATTTAAACTTCCAGTTCAAAAAATTAATTTGCAATAAAAACAATATAATTTGCAATGGAAGAAATGAATTTTCAACTAAAAATAATTATGTCCAACCATCATTCTAACATAAAAAAAGGCGAATTAATCATTAATAACATGATTAATATTTTCCCCAAAAGACAAAGTTTCAACAAAATACAGAAACAAAATACAAAAATTTTCAAAAAATGAGCTAAATTTTCAACTAAAGAAGATAAATGTTGAACCAAACATGGACAAGTTAAATTTTAAGTTAAAAATTTTATTTTCAACCAAAAAAAAAACAAATTTTCAACAAAGTATTTAAATTTTTAAGCAAAAAAAAAAGTTTTAATTAAAATAATGAATCTTCAATCAAAAAAATCATCTTTAACTCAATAGTTGAATTTTCAGCACAAGAAATAAATTTTTTACCAAAAAGACAAATTTTCAATAAAGTAGACGAATTTTCAACAAAATTAATAAATTTTCAACCAAAAACATGAATTTTCAAAAAAGAAGTTGAAATGTCTATCAAAAAAGGTAAATTTTCGACAAAAAATGGAATAGTTGAATTTTCATGTAAAAAAATTAATTTTCAATAAAAAACTCTAATTTTCAATCGAAGAAATGAATTTTTTTACGGAAAAGATTAATTTTATACTAAAAAAAGATACATTTTCGACAGAAAGTGAAATATAGTTAAATTTACTGATAAAAAATTCATTTGCAATTTAAAAAATTTTCAATCGAAGACATGCATTTTCAGCCAACAGGATTGATTTTCTACCAAAAAATAAATTTTTTTAACAAAATACATGAAGTTTCAACCAAATTTTTTATTAAAAAAATTTGTGGAACCTAATAGTTCAATTTTCCATCAGACAAATCGATTTTTAGCCCAAAAGATTAATTTTCTACTAAAAAAGATCAATAATTTTTAACCAAATATATGAAGTTTCTAACAAATTTTTGAATTAAATAAAAATTTCAACCTAATAGTTCAATTTTCCATCAAAGATGTCAATTTTCAGTCAAAAGTTAAATTTCCAACCAAGCAAATGAATTTTCAACAAAAAAAATTAAATATCTATCAAAAAAGATAAATTTACGACAAAAAATGGAATAGTTAAATTTTCAGGTGAAAAATTAATTTTCAATAAAAAATAATAATTTTTAATCGAAGAAATGAATTCTCAACCCAATTTTGAAATTTTGAAGAAATTTTTAACCTAACAGTTTAATTTTCCACCAATGCAATGAATTTTCAACAAAATAGCTGAATTTTCAACTGAAGAAGAAAAATGTTGAACCAAAGTTTTTAAAATTATTGTTTGAATTCAAAATTTGCATGACTGAAAAAAAATCTCATCTAGAAATATATTTTCTTTAATTATTGTTATTTGAAATTAAAACAATAATTTTAGAAACCTTAAACATTAAAAATAATTTTTTTTTAATACAAAAATTTAATTATTGAAGTGTACACTTCGTGTCAACTGAATAAATTAATTCATTTTTGTGTTTAAATAAACTGTGATCATTTACTCGACCTGCACGTATGCTCCCACAACTGGTGACTGCCCGACGTGATTTCGCGTAAGTTTCCTTACGATTTTTTTGAAAATTTCGTCAAAAATAGTGAGAAAATGTGCGTGCAAGTGAAGTGACGCCACCTCGGGGTGCTCAGTGTGCTCAGTGACGCTCAACACTAACTAGTGTCCATGTGAAAAACAGTGCAACATCTCCGAAGTTATCAGTTCTACTAATAAAAATGACTACCGACGAAAATACGTATTCGACCGTTGCAACGACAACCGCGCCGAGTGTGACTTATTCGACTCCCGGAATGAATTTCGCGAAACTTTTTCCGCCTACTTCACACCCAAACACAAGCACAAGTGACTTCTGTGAAATTTTCCCGTCGATTAATCGCGTTGCCATGCGCTTACCATCTTTGTGACCTGATGATCCCGAAATGTGGTTTGTACAAATCGAACAACAGTTCTTGCTCGCGCGAATTACTTCTGAGGACACTAAATTTAGTTATGTGGCCGAGCATCTCGAGTCAAAATACGCCGCGGAAGTGAGAGGTGTTCTGACGAACCCCCTAACACAAAATAGATATGTGAAGTTAAAAACGGAGTTGATAAAAAGACTTAGTCAAATCCAAGAAGACAAAGTGAAACGTTTACTCGAACATGAGGAAATCGGAGATAGAAAACCATCACAATTTTCGCGCCACCTGAGATCCTATGCTGGTTCGATCGTTCCCGATGAAGTGCTCCGCCCACTATGGTTAAGTCGCCTCCCCTCAACAATTCAAGCAATTCTGGCAAGTCGCTCGCATAGTCGCTTAGACGACATGGCTGAACTGGAAGATGCAATTGCCGAAACTATTACACTTGCAGACCGGACGCTAATGGCGGCAAGTGTCCTTCCGAATAAGTCTCGCCGCCTTTTTATCACGGACAAAGACTGTAAAGTCCAATTTTTTTGTGGATACAGGTGCTGATCTTTGTGTGTTTCCGCGATCGCGTCTACGAGGGCATAGGAAAAATACCGGCTACAATCTCTACGTTGCAAACGGTTCGATTATTTCGACATACGGTTTCGAAACTCTAACTCTCAATCTCGGACTCCATCGCGAATTTACGTGGCGTTTCGTGGTAGCATATGTGACAAAACTCATAATCGGTGAGGATTTTTTATATCACCATGCCTTACTAGTGGATGTTCGAAATCAGTGTTTGGTTGACACAGTCACTTCTCTCTCTTATAGAGGGAAAGTTTCTCAATGTCCTGAGGAGCTTCTCGGTATTCGTGCAATTTCAGAAACATCTCCTTGGCATCAAATTTTGAAAGAGTTTCCAGAAATCACCCGACCTTCAGGAAGTACAGTGAAGCCGAAGCACTCCACAGTACATCGAAGTTACACGACACCAAGCCCACCGGAAGCACAAAAGTCACGACGATTAGCTCCAGACAGGTATAAACAGGCGAAGCCAGAGTTCAAGAATATGTTAGCTATGTCCATTGTTCGTCCATCAAAAAGCAGTTGGACTTCACCGCTCTACATGGTCCCTAAGAATGCTGGCGAATGGCGTATATGTGGAGATTATCGAAGATTAAATGCGAGGACAATTCCCGATAAGTATCCAGTACCTCACATCCACGATTTTTCTCACAACCTGCATGGTAAGAAACTTTTTTTTCGATCGATCTTGTACGAGCTTTCCACCAAATACCTGACGCTGAGAAAGGTATTCCAGAGACGGCTATAACGACGCCGTTTGGACTCTTCGAGTTTCCATACATGCCTTTTGGGTTACAGAACGCCGCTCAAACTTGCCAAAGGTTCATGGATGAAGTACTCAGGGGACTCGACTCTGCATACGTTTATATCGATGACATCCTCGTAGCATCATCTTTTGTAGAGGAGCATGAGCAACATCTCCGGCAACTTTTTGATCGTCTCAAGGTATATGGTGTGGTGATTAACCCAGCAAAATGTTCCTGGGGATAATCTTCTGTAAAGTACTTCGGTTTTGAAGTTTCTGAGAATGGCATTAAACCTCTCCCAGAAAAGATCCAAGCTATCCTCAATTTTCCACAACCTAAGACTGCAAAACAACTCAGGCAATTTCTTAGAATTTTAAATTTTTACAGACTCGGTATCTGGATGGCAGCTTCACTACAGTCACCCTTCAACGATCTTCTGAAAGGAAATCTTCAAGGAAAAGCAACTATTTTTTGGAATCCAGAAGCTCTACAGGCCTTTGAGACTTGCAAGAAAAACTTTGCAGATGCAGTACTCCTAGTTAATCCTGCACCAAAGGTACCATTGGCAATTTTTATGGACGCATCCGATTTTGCAATTGATGCAGCTGTGTAGGAACGTGTAGAGGACAAATGGGAACCACTCGGATTTTTCTCCAAGGAACTAAGTCCTGCGCAA
Source organism: Andricus grossulariae (assembly GCA_011634705.1). Lineage (NCBI taxonomy): Eukaryota > Metazoa > Arthropoda > Insecta > Hymenoptera > Cynipidae > Andricus > Andricus grossulariae. Next base: position 212,562,369 of record JAABKJ010007545.1, on the reverse strand, counting down.
AGAAAATACGGCGCTTACAGCAGAGAGTTACTAGCTGTGTATCAAGCCGTAGAATACTTTCGGCACATGGTCGAGGAGCGAGACTTTATGATTTTTACTGATCATAAGCCTCTCACATTTGCCTTTCAACAAAAGTCTACCAAATGTGATCCTCGACACTTTCGACAACTTGACTTCATCGGTCAGTTTAATACTGATATTTGACATGTTTCAGGTAGTAAACACGTTGTCACAGATGCGACAACGGAACCTGGATCCGGATTGCAACTTAAGAGAGTCCATGTTCCAAAGACAGACGTAGCTCTGTACTGTGATGTTTCAACGAGCACAGCAAGGCCTTTTGTCACCCAGCCTTATCGTCGAGCCGTTTTCAACTCACTGTATAGGCTGTCTCACCCTGGAATCAAGGCTACGGTCAGATTGATCACACAGCGTTATATCTGGCCATCTATCAAGGCTGACTGCAAAAAATGGGCCAGAGCCTGCATTCCTTGCCAGCGATCAAAAATTTCGAGGCACGTATCAGCACCGATTGAAACTTTCGTCCCACCAACATCCAGATTCAAACACATCCACATCGATCTTGTGGACCCATACCTTACTCTCAAGGGTACCAGCATTGCCTCACCATCGTTGACAGGTTTTCACGCTGGCCAGAAGCCATCCCGGTCCAGGATATTTCAGCACCTACTGTCGCTAAAGCAATTTTCTCGAGCTGGATAGCGAGGTTTGGAACACCGCTCCGAATTACAAGCGACCAAGGACGATAATCCGAGTCTCAATTGTTCAAGGAGTTGAACAATCTTCTCGGGACAAGACATCTTCGGACATGTGCTTATCACCCAGCTTCCAATGGTATGATCGAACGCCTTCACCGTCCGTTAAAAGCGGCTATCAGATGCCATGCAAATGAGAGATGGACAGAGATCTACCCATCATATTACTAGGTCTCAGAGCAGCTTGGAGAGAAGACCTACATGCAACCGTAGCAGAAGTATTGTATGGAGAGAGTCTACGACTTCCTGGAGAATTCCTAGCACCGAAACCAAAGTCACGACAACGAAATGAAACTTCTGAGTTTGTGCAGCAGCTGAGGAACTTCTTTCAAGACCTCAGTCCTGTAGAAGGAACAAGGCATAACAAACATAAGCCATTTGTGTTTAAAGATCTTGCCACCACAGATCAAGTGCTTTTACGACGCGGCAAACCTGGAGGTTTGTTCGACCTGCCCTACGATGGACCATACTCTGTCAATAGCCGGAACGACAAGACATTCGATATCAATATCAAAGGCAAAAGTGTCACCGTTACCATTGACAGACTGAAGCCAGCTCATACCATCGCACGAGAGGATTTTCAGAAGGAAGCAGAAACTCGTCAACAAGACTTCCGTAATTTTCGTTTTTTATTCATTTTTTCGTGATAAAATTTTTTCTTACAATTGAACAAAAATCCATTTCTATTATCATTCTTTTCAGCCAATCTTCACACAAAATTTAATTTTTTTTCTATTCAATTTTATCAACAAATTTAATTTCTTTTGCAATTTTTATACAAAATTTTACCTTTTTTTTGTGTGCAATTTTCATTCAAAAAATTTTCCTTCTTTATTGCATTATTATATATTCTATACCATAATTGTAATCAGTACTTTATTTTTTTTTACGGCCGGAAGAGATTTTTATTTATCCCATGTTTTTCTTCATTTTACTCAGGTATTATTATCGTAGATAGGACTTATTATACATTGCAGGTACATCGTGATCGCCTCTTTTATATTACCATTTGCAGATTTATAATGTTTTCTTTTTATAGAGTCAATCACTAGCAGGGGGGTGTATGTGGTGACTACCTGTTATAATTATATTTGAATTTCAATTTGAAAATAATTACCACATATTACCAAATATTACTTTTATTCCTTTCAAATATTTTATATTAAGTTCTAGCTTCAAGTAGGTTCATCGAAGGCGAAACTAGCAAATCAGGTACGTGACTAGCCCAGAACTTTCTAGAAGGGTCTCGACAAGTCAGTGCCTGCCAAAAGTGCATGGCGATCCCTTCGATGACCTGTCGCCTAGCTTAGGTAAAGATCAGTCACTCAGTCTCTATCCAGTCGTCACTTTGTACACTCCGTGCCAACTGAATAAATTAATTCATTTGTGTGTTTAAATAAACTGTGATCATTTACTCGACCTGCACGTATGCTCTCACAGCAAGCAAATGCATTGCAGCTTGGGGAGCCTGAGTGTACCCACCCTGAAAAATGACTTTCTCTGATCGAACTCAAAGTCCTACTAGGCAGTCATTTACAGGCAAACATTTTTTCGATTGGATAAAAAATGACCGAGGTGGGGGAGGGGAAATTTTTTAGATTTCGTGCTGGTAGGCCCCATTTCGAATGTACTAAACTGCTTTCGTATGGAAGAAACAAAATTTTGTCTCATATTTCTTTGATAGATTTTTTCAAGATCTATCGAATGTTTATAACCCTTTTTTCAAAAATTGAAAATTTGAGACTTTTTTTAAAATCAAAATTACTTTGGATTTTTTTTTAGTTCGACCCAACTTTTGTTGTCTCAAAATACAGATGAAGGTTTTTTCTTTTAAAGCCTTCAAACACAAAATGTCGTTTTTGATTGTTTTCGGGAAATTAATCAAAGAGTAATGCGGTGCATCGACGCCGCTCGAGACCGCTGGGACTCTCGCTCGACGGACTTCTTTGAACTAATTTATCGTATCGATTGTAAATATTTATTGTTTATAGAACTGCTCTCTCCATAGTAAAGGATTGAAACTGTCATTACAGTATTTTAATGCCCTCATTACAGTCAATGTAGGGATGTAACACTAAGGAAGTAAATTTAAGTGTATTTTTCAAACTTAATATGTTGTAAGTGGGAAAATTGTTTAATGTGTATTTATGTGTTGCGTTAAATTGATTTGAAAGTTACTTTATTCCACACTTGACCAAAATGGCCACCTGTTGCCCCTGAATATAGGGGCGAAAGTAGCATATATTTCCCGTAAACTGTATTTGTGGGCGAAAGTAAAATTAGCAGGGCGAAAGTAAAATTTGCGGGGCGAAAGTAAAATTGAGAAAATTGAGTCGATCAGAATTCGAATTGCAACCAAAGCTATAGAAAATGCGTCGGACTCGCTTTTCCGGGCCAAAAGGTGGCCACGGTCGCGAGTGCAATAACAGTTATTTGTGATACAAGTGCGCAAAATAGGTGATTGTGTGCGAGTGTGAATTTTGTAGCATAAGCTGGAGGCTCAAAGCATGAGTTGGTACTTAGTTCGAAAAAGTTGTGTTACGAGGAGTTAACGAAAAATGATAATCTTAAATAACAAATTTTAATTTTGCAAACAAATTTTTTTGAAAAAAATTATGTAAAAAAATGTTATAAAAAAAAGTTGGCTCTTATGCCCTTTTGCTGTGCCAAATCTTGGCGCTTATGCCCTTTTTTACGACGGACGAAAACGGCTACCAAACCCTAGAAACAAAACTTTAATCATTAAAAGATTTGTGCAAGTTAAGTCTAAATGTATTTCAAGAGGATACCAACACCAGTGTTTAAAGTTACCTATGCCAGTGTCTAAAGTACCTCATCTCGAAAGTGCGCATGCGTAGCTTTTTCACCAGTGCTTAAAGTAAGCCATCTTCAAAATGCGCATGCGCGAGAATTGTTTCGCACACAGTCTGCTCAAATAAGGTCCTTTATGCACCATTTAGAAGCATGAAAAGTTCAACTTTTGAGGTGTGTGTTGCAAAAAAAACTCTATATGGATATAAAAAATAACCAGCATGTTTTCCCATACAAATTTTATTTGATTTTATTCTTGAATAAACCATAAATGAATTTCATATAAATCAAAATTAAAACTTTAATTACATGTATAAAATATAAATAAAGGAAAGGAAGTACAACAATGATCCTGTACTAAAAATAAATTATATATATTAATCGACAAGTGTTCACATATAATACATACTGCTCATAGTATGAACTTGGATCGCCGATATGCTATTGTTTTTTATTTCTGTTCTTTAAGTTGGTTCTTTTCATTAATTAAAGTTTGTAAACACATAAGTTTAAAATTAAATCGTATTCAATTCAGAATTACTTAAAATATTATAAAAGTTGTATGACTTCTCCATTTTTGAATATTTCAAAACTGTAAATTGAACCATGTTATATCTTACTCAATCAGCTTTTAGCTTGAAACTTTCAACATTAAATTATTTCAAACAGGAATCGTTTAAAATTAAACAACTTTGAATTAACAGCATTTAAAACAGAATATGTAATTTTATATCGTAACATTGAAAATGGTTTGTTTTCACTTCAAAACAATGTTATAGTTTTGAATTTATATTAAAACATTATTGCAGGCTTTCAATATTTTGAACTAAAAGCCTCAAAATATAAATGTGCGTGTGTTAAATTTTTTGTTAAAAAATTGACCCCAAAAACGCAAACATCGTGGCAAATAACTTTCAAAATTAATTTCTTAAAAATGGTAGAATATGAAATTGAAAGCGTACTTTTGTGCTTAAATAAGCATTTGAGATTAAAAAATTTAAAAGAAATACTTAAAATTGTATACATTCAAAGAATTGGAAGCTGAAAATTAGTGAATTTTACAACTTTATAGTAGACCATTTTAAAATTTAGAGCGTTTAAATTAGACAATTTTTGAATTAAAATTGATTAAAAATGTTACAATATAAATTTATAGTCCTCATAATTGGAAATTGAAGTCTTTTAAAAAGTAGGAAATAAAAATTGAAAAATTTCGAAAAAGTATTAATAACTGAATATTTTTGAAGTAACTTTCCAAATTTACAGGGCCTTTCCTACTGCTTGGTTGAAAGTTGAACTACTTTGTCAAGAATTCCTTTTTTTTTGTTGAAGATTCATGATTTTAATTTGAACTTTATCTCTTATAGTAATATTGTTTCATGTTTGGATCTTATTAACTGACAATGCAATGTTTACCGCGAGCTGTAGCGCGATAATATTCCTGGCAACATCTATGTAGACGCTTGTCTTCAAGGCTGGTAGTGCTTTTGGAGTACACCATTGCAAGAACGTCCGCTTCTTATCCCAATGCTCAGGTGGTGGTTGTTATCGAGAACAACGTTCTAATTACAGTTATCGATGTTGTGGAAGGCATTTAAGTTGTCTTTTCAGCATACTATGTATTTGGTTATTCTTACGTTCCGGAATTACCAAGATCATTAGAGTTCATCCAAAGGTAATTATTTAATGATTTATATGTATATATTTATTCTCTCCCTTTTACGGGTTGGAGGGCCTCCGCTACCTTTACAGTACATTACAAAACCACTTATACTACCTTAATAATACTTACTACCTAAATAATAATATTTTACTCATATTAACTTATATGCTATCGCTTTGTCTTAAAAAATTACTGTAGAGATTTGCTGACCATTGAGTTTCCTGGGCTTCCATTTTCTCATACCATTTCCGTTAACATGATTTTATTTACTTTATTGTCCTTGTATAGGAGTGGGCGATTGGCCTTTCCCTACTACATGCCCCTTACTTTCTCTTATTTCTTTCAGTCTCATCATGCAGCTTGCCCCTTGGCCACTTCCATCCAAGATCTACTTTATCCTGTCATTCACACTCTCACCACCTATTTTCTCCCCCGTACATTTCTCTAAAACATGCCCTTATGATCCTATCTCGTAATAACAGACTCTACATCTTCTTTCGCCTTCATCCATCCAGTACCTACACTCTCTTATTCCTTCTCCCATCCTAAATCATATAAAGTGGTTCCATTTACTCTCCTTCTTAACCTTTCCTAAATATTCTGGTTCGCCTTCATCCTTCACTATCTTATACCACCTGTTATACTGAGATTCCACGATTTTTTCCATCTTTCCTCCCCCTCCTTAATTATCAGTTCATTCTCCAACTCTTGCCATATTCTGACATCTGCTCTTATACCGCATTCTCTCCTCCTCTGTTGTCTCTCTTCCTCTCACCTAGATCCTTCTGTGTTACCCCTAGTCTCTTTGTTTACTACTTTCCGTAGACAAGCTTGTGCTCTCCTGCTTCCCTCCCTCCTCTTTAGTTTCTCCTCAAAGTTCCATGCTCTCTTCATTTGTCTAATGACCATTTTACCTCTACTTAATTCCTCCCTCAACATATATCCTAGACAGCTTAAGCTCACTACCATTACCCATCTCAAGAATCTCTCCTGCATACTTTCCACCCTCTTCTGCTCCTTCCATCCCCAGATCTCCACTCCGTAACATAGGATTGACCACACCAACGCATGAAACATCCGCAGTCTCATCTTCCAATCATGTTTAAAACTTCTCTTCCCTATACCCCACACCTGCCACATTACTTTAGTCGCACATTCTATCCTTCTCCTCACCTGTAGTTCAACCCCTCCTTTTGAATCAAACAAGAAGCCTAGGTAACTAAATTCCTCGATCTGTTCCACTTTCTCCTTGTACATTTTCCACTCATATTCTACCTTTGTCCTTCTCTTCCTAAAAATCATCACCTTCGTCTTATTTGCATTTACCGCTAAGTCTTAAATTCTCACATACTCCTTAAACACTCTTATTATGAGACTCATCCCTCTATCGTCATGCGCTAATAAGACTATATCGTCTGCATATGCTAAGGAATATACCTTGCCATTCCCCAAAACCGCTCCCCGCTTTCCTTTCTTCTCCAATTTCTCCTCTAGATCTGTCAACACGAGACTGAATAGTAGTAGGCTCATTGGGCACCCTTGCCTGAGTGCCTTTCCTCTCAAAAAAATCTCCCCTTTTTGTTTCCCAATCCTCACCCTTATCTTAGTCTCTTCGAATATTTCCTTTATCATCTCGACCGACCCTTCATCCGCCCCCTCTCTTTCATCACCTGCCATAACACCTTCCTGTTTAGCGAGTCAAATGTCGCTTTAAAGTCTACAAATAAGGCCACTAACTTTCTTTTCTTCCTCCCTAAGTTCCTATTCACTAGATCATTCAGTACGTAGACGTTATCTACTGTTCCCATCCATTTCCTGAAGCCCGTCTGATTCTGTGGAATAATCTCTTTCTCTTCCACCTCCCTTCCTAATCTCTTTCTGAGAATCTTCGTATATATTTTGTATCCCACCGACATAAGTGTGATTCTCCATTGCTTCTCCACCTTCTTTCCCTCTGCTTTCTTAATTATCGGCACCACCAACCCTATCCTCCATTCCTTAGGCCATCCCTCTCCCCTTCAAACCTTATTGTATACCTTCCACGTTTTCTTTTTCACCCCTTATCCTCCGAACCTTAAAGCCTCGTTCTCAATATCTTCCGCACCTATTGCCTTGTATCTTTTAAGCCTCCCTATCGCTCTATTCAATTCCTTTCTACTTATCCCGTTATTGCTATCGTCTTCCCCTTCTATTACCTTCCTCTTTTCACCTAACACCTTATTTTCCACTCCTCCCAACAGTCGCTTAAAGTACGGGGTCCACTCATCCATCTCGATTTCTTCATTGATGCCCTTTCTTCCTTCTCGTTCTCTATTGATCACCTCCCATTCCCTCCCTTCCCTGATTAATTTTTCCACCTCTTCCATATACCTATTTTTCTCTAACTGCCTTTTATCACTTAACAATCTTTCATGTTCTCTGTTTCTCTTATTATATTCATGTTTCCCTATCTCTCCTTTTCTCCACTTTTTTATGTTTTCCTTTATTCTATCTTTACTCTCCTAACATTCTGCGTCCCACCATCCCCTCTTCATTCCCCCCTCCTCTTCTTTCGGCCTTACCTCTTCTCTTATCCTCTCTGTCAGTTCTTTCAGCTTTTCAAGGCGCTTCCATCCTGAGCATTTTAATGTCGTTATTAGCGGGAAGTGTTACAAACTCTTTCATTACCTACTTCCACTTCATCCATTCTCTTCCTTATTCTATCTTCTGCTAGAATGTAATCTATCACTGTCTCCCCTCTACCTATAAAAGTCACTTCCCCTTATTCACCTCCCCTTATATTTCCATTGCAGATAGACCACCCCTCCTCTCTTAACAGCTTCAAAAGAGTTTTACCCTCCCGATCTATCACCATGTGCTTGGAATTTCTTCGAAAAGTTTCGCTTTCTTCATCACATATGTTCACCCCCCCCCCCAACTCTCCTGTCCACGCGTTTAAGTCTCCTCCTATCAAGACCAGCTCTTCATTCCGTTCCTCCATCCATTCCCTCAATACTCTCTATCCTTCCTCTTCTTCTCTCCTTCTATACACACAAACGATCGCCACCCTCTCTTTTCCTACCTTTATTCTTCTCACCATCACGCCCTTCAGCTTTTCTTCTCGCTCTTCCACTTTTTCATTTCCCGTCAGCTCCTTTTTATCCCTTGACACCATGCCTCCCGTCGCTCTTCCCTTCTCGTCTTCTTTCTTCGCTTCTTGCATTGTCCACACATATCCCTTCAGCAACTTTCGTTTCAAGCCCTTCCAATCCTTTTCATTCACCCACGTTTCACTCAGCATTACCACATCCCATTTTCCAATAGCCTGCCAGAACCCCTGATTCTAGTTTTTTAGCCCTGACACATTTCAGAAAGCCACACTGACTCGTCTCTTTTTGTCCTTCCCCCTCCTCCTTCCCGTGCTAATTTTTTCTTCCCTGCTGGAAACCCCACCCCGTCTCTCCTACTCTCATTACCATCGTTTTATTCCTTTTGCTCTTTTTAATTATCATGAAGTATGAAAACTTAAGTAGGACCTTTATAATGATTTTTATATTATAATTTACATTCATTTTGTAATTATAATTATAATTACAAATTTCTAGCCTTTAAATGTTCAATTAACTACGTTTTTCCCCCAAAGGGTAAAGAACGATTATTTCTGGTCTTGCCGATGCCTGAACTTTGAGATTACCCTTTCCTCTTCCCTCGCGAGATACATGTATGTTTTGCTCTCTTTCAACCCTTTTCATTTATTCATCTGGCCCTTAACTCTTTTGCAACACCCTCCTGAAGTTGTCTCCAATTTTTTTTCGTTTGTGGTGGCTAGACCCGCACGCAGTGCGAGCTTCAGTGCATTTGAGCCGGCGAGGAATCAAATCAGGTCAGGCCTCGGCAAGACCAGAAGTAATCGGTTTTTACCCTTTGGGGGAAAAAGGTAATCATTTCATGTCTGTGCCTTCGGTCTGACTGTTGACAAATATTTGTACTCGGCCGGCTCAGTTAAAAAAGTGTACTGTGACTTCTAAAATAAAATTGATGTAGGAAAACTGCTTAAATGAAACAATAAGATAGAAAATCTCATGTCATGATATTTATTAATGTCTGAAAAATGTTCAGAAAGAAAACAAACGCATAAGGAATAGAGCGTTCAACAATAAGCACACCGTATATAAAATGAGTGTTCTCTTTGATAAATAGTATTAATATAAAAACTCTTACAAGTTTTTAAAGAGGATTGAAAGAAACCTGAACTATATTCTTATCTCGTGATGGAGAAACTGGTCTCTCCACTTCTCTGAAATAATGCTTGAAAAAAGTATTCTGGCTTTTTCAGTTTCCTTTCTTCAAAATGTCGTCTAATGGTAAACCATCTCGAAAACGTGATGAAGAAACTGCTGAGCGGATACTTCCAGTAGATGTATTTATACCAGCTTCTCTTAGGGCTGTTTGCACCAAACCTCCAATTACAGATCTTGAAGCAGGACCTACTTTTCCTCTAATGGGGCTAAACAACTTATTTAGTCCTGCTCTTGCACTTCTTCTAGATTTCGAAACTTGGATAAAACGTCTCAACCACCATGTTGGATCCATCTTTTGTTCTTTTTTTCAGAGAGACTCCATCCTGATTGTCTATGTGAAATACTGTCTATCTTTGAACCAAACACTGGCCATAAAACTAGACGATTTCCAGAATCTTGAAAATTTTCTGAATTGATCCTTAACAGTGTAAGACCATGCATCCTTCGGCCCGATGATAAGAGAAGCAGCAATGCCACATATCTGGATAATTGAAATAAATTTTCGGGATTCAAAAATGTCTGCCTCATCCACCCAATTAATACGTTGACATCCCACATAATAATAATTTGTCTGCGGACGATGAGATGAACCTATGGCTTTCAACATATGTTTTACTATCGGATGAAAACTCATTTCATCCCCTCTTGTTGGATTTGCAAATGTCGCTATAACCGATTTATGCATTAATATCGTGCTATAGGCAAATTTCTTTTCCCTATGTAAAAATCCTAAATATTGTCCACGTGCGACCTTTTGCGAGGATGGATTATTTATTGAAACTCGATTTTTTGTAGCCCAAGAAGACCAGGATTTCCAGGTTACAGAGTGAGTTATTTTTGTTGATTCGCGCCATGATGATTACCGTAAAGCTATATCTTCTTTAGTCCATCCTTTTGACTGGATAATCCGCCCCGCACCTTCCAAGCCTCTAAATGTAGGTCCGACTCCTGTGGTGGAGGAGAGTTGGTTTCCGTGTCTATAAGATTCTGTGTAAGGTGTTGAATTTCCCAAGGAGGTCCCAGTAATCGATTAGTCAGATCTGCTCTCCAGAAGACTTTCTCCCATCTCGGAACAATTGTAATGAAAATTCCATGGGCCATCAAGTCTATTTGTGGAACTCCCCATTTTTGAACAGTCGGTCTGTTACTCTCGTCGAAAAATGCCAATCCGTTAGAGATTTCAGTCTGGATAATCGGTCTGCTGCCACATTGTAAACTCCTGGTATAAAGTGAGCCTCCAGTTGAAGATCTAGTCTTGAAGTCAAACAGTTAACAGCTTTTTACAGTTTCTTTTTTAACAGTTTCTCTGTTAACTGTAACAGAGGTTGTGACTTCATGTCTCCTTGCCTCCGAATATAAGCTATCAGTATCTTGTTGTCTGATTGAAGAGATAAGGCTTTTCCTTGCAGAATGCGAGCATTTTTGACAATTGCTATGGACACTGCCACACATTTCCTTTTTTTTTACATGCCAGTTTTTCTTATCCAAACTCCACTTGCCCTTCATCAGCTTGTCTCACAACTGTGCTCCCCAACCTATGTTCGATGCATCTGTTGTTAAATGTATAGTAGGCATTTTTGGAAATATTTTCGATCTGTTGGTCAAATTGTTCAGCCACCATTGCAAGTCTGGTTTTATCTGATCCGGAATCGTGAAGAGTTGATTCGGAAAAATTTCCGGAAGCGAATGAGAAGCTCGTTGCATTCTTCTGCAAAATGACTTTCCCAGATGAATTACGAAGGAAACAAACTTCAGCCTTCCGAGAAGTGAAGGGTCGGGGAACAAAAGGGCCTAACCCCGTTTTTTTTTAATTTTTCAGGACGCCAGAAAAACGTTTGTATTTTGCGAGATTACCGAAAAAAATATATTGGATATATATGATCGATATATTTTCGAATTCTTTTGAAGTCTTTGGAATTCTTCATAAATCTTTTAAATTTTTTAGCTGAAAAAAAGTTACTTTAATTAATTATTTTAGTTCTTTGAAAACTATTGAATCCTTCCAGTTCTATTGATTTTTTCTAATTCTTTTGAATTATTCAAATTTTATCGAATTATTTTTAGTCGATTGCATTATTTAAATTCGATTGAATTCTTTAAATTCTATTAAATTCTTTTAATTCTATTGGAAGCTTGAAATTCTATCAAATTCTTTGAATTCTATTAAATTCTATTGAATTCTTTGAATTCTATTATATTCTTTGAATTATATTGAATTCTATTGAATTCTTTTATTTGTATGGAATGCTTTGTATTCTGCTGAATTCTTTCGAATTCTAATAAATTCTGTTGAATTCTTTCGAATTCTTTGGAATTTATTTTAATCTTTTTAACGAAAAAAAGTTAATTCTAATAAATATTTTCATTCTTTGAATTCTTTGAATTCTTTCAATTCTTTGAATTCTTTGAATTCTTTTAATTCTATTGAATTCTTTCAATTCGAATAAATACTTTAAATTCGTTTGAATTATTTAAATTATATTGAATTCTTTAAATTATATGATACTCTTTGAATTAGATTGAATTCTTTGAACTCTTTTAAATTCCTTAAATTCTATTTAATTCATTGAATTCTATTTAATTTTTTGTTTTCTGTTAAATTCTATTGGATTCTTCGAATTCTATTAAACTCTTTGAATTCTAATAAATTGTGTTGAATTCTTTGAATTATATTGAATTCTTTCGAATTCTTCAAAGAATTTGGAATTCTTTGAAATTCATTTTAATCTTTTTAACGAAAAACAATTAATTCTAATAAATATTTTCATTCTTTGAATTCTTTCAATTCTATTGAATTCTTTCAATTCGAATAAATTCTTTAAATTCGTTTGAATTATTTAAATTATATTGAATTCTCTAAATTATATGATACTCTTTGAATCAGATTGAATTCTTTGAACTCTATTAAATTCCTTAAATTCTATTTAATTCATTTAATTCTATTGAATTTTTTGTTTTCTGTTAAATTCTATTGGATTCTTCGAATTCTATTGAACTCTTTGAATTCTACTGAATTCTTTGAATTCTAATAAATTCTTTGAATTCTAGTGAATTCTTTAAATTTGTTGAATTCTTTGAGTTTGTTGAATTCTTTGAATTTGTTGAATTCTTTGAATTCTTTGAATTTTTGGAATTCTTGGAATTCTTTGCATTTTTGAAATTCTTTGAATTCTTGGAATGTTTGAAATTCTTTAAATTCTATTAAATTTTTGGAATCCTATTGAACTCTTTCTAATTCTTTAAAGTATTTGGAATTCTTTGGAATTCATTTTAATATTTTTAATGAAAAAAGTTAATTCTATGAATTATTTTAATTCTTTGAATTCTTTAAATTCCATTCAATTCTTTAAATTCATTTGAATTCTTTAAATTATATTAAATTCTTCAAATTCTATTGAATTATTTAAATTATATTAAATTATTTGATTTCTGTTAAATTCGATTGAATTCTTTTAATTCTATTATACTCTTTGCATTATATTGAATTCTTTGAACTCTATTAAATTCCTTCACTTCTATTTAATTCATTGCATCCTATTGAATTCTTTTAATTCTATTGAATTCTATTGAATTCTTTGAATTCTTTGAATTCTTTGAATTCTTTGAATTCTTTGAATTCTTTTAATTCTTTGAATTCTTTGAATTCTATTGAATTTTCCAAATTCTATTGATTTCTATTGAATTATTTAAATTCTTTGCATTCTTTAAACTCTTTGAATTCTTTGAATTCTATTGAATTCTTCAAATTCAATTAAATTCTTAAAATTCGTTTGAATTCTCAAAATTCTATTTAATTCTTTAACTTGTAATAAATTCTTTGATTTCTGTTAAATTCGTTGGAATTCTTTGAATTCTTTCATACTCTTTGAATTCTAGTGAATTCTTTGAATTTTTGGAATTCTTTAAATTCTTGGAATTATTTGAATTCTTGGAATTCTTTGAATTCTTGGAATTCTTTGAATTCTTGGAATTCTTTGAATTTTTAAAATTCTTTGAATTCCTGGAATTCATTTTATTTCTTTGAAATTTTTTGAATTGACTTCAATTCTTTGAAATTCTTTGAAGTATTCGGAATTCTCGAAATATTTTAAACCTTAAAAAATTGATTTATTATTTGAATTTTTTAATGCTTTAAATTTGGATAAATTCTTTGAATTCTATTAAATTCTTTGGATTCTATTGAATTCTTTGAATTCTTTAAGATTCTTTGAATTTACTTCAATTCTTTTCATGTCTTCAAAGCATTTGGAATTCTTTGAAAATTAAAAAAAATTTAAACCCCAAATATTTAATTAATATGATTGTTTAATTTTTTGAATTCTCTAAATTCTGTTAAATTCTTTGAATTCTTATTAATTATTTGAATTCTATTGAATTTTTTGAAGTTCTCTGAATTCGTCAAATCATTTTGTATAATTTTGAGTTCTTTTAAATTCTTTGAAATCATTTTGATTTCTTCGACTTCTTTTAAATTCTTCAAATTCTCTTGAATTATTTCAAAACATTTTGGAATTCTTTGTGTTCTTTTACATTTTTAGTATTCTCTTGAATTATCTTTAATTCTTTTGAATTATTTTGAATTTCTCTAAATCCTCTTTAATTTGAAAAAAATTTAATTTTTTGTATATTATATTGAATTCTCTGAATTCTTTTGTATTTATTGTGTTCTGTTAAGTTCTTTAAATTCTTTTTAATTCGGAACAATCTTTTTACTTCTTCTAATTCTCTTGAATTATCTTTAATTCTATTGATTTCCTCCAGTTATATTAAATTGTTTGAATTCTTTCATATTCTTTTAAGTCTTTTGAATTACTTAAATTCCGTTTTGAATTCTTTGACCTCTGTTATATGCTTTTCTTTATTTATATTCCTTGAATTATTTGAATTCTATCGAATTCATTAGGGAGTTTGGAATTCTATTGATCTCTGTGAATTCTATTGAATTATGTGAATTCGATTGAATTCTGTAAATTCGATTGAATTCTATTGAATTCTGTGAATTCCATTGAATGCTGCGAATTCTATTGAATGCTGTAAGGTCTATTGAATTCTTTGAATTCTATTGAACTCTATGAATTCTATTGAATTCTAGTGAATTCTTTGGATTCTAGTGATTTTCATGGAATTCTTTGAACTAGGTTGAATTTTTAAATCCTGTCAAATTCTTTAAATTCTGTTAAATTCTATCGAATTCTATTGATTTCTAGTGAATTCTTTGAATTATATTGAATTCTATGAATTCCCATTAAATTCTATTGAATTCTTTGAATTATATTGAATTCTATGAATTCTTATTGAATTCTATGAATTCCCATTGAATTCTAGTGAATTCTTTTAATTGTATTGCATTCTTCCAATTTTACTGATTTCTGTGAATTCTATTGAATTTTCTGAATTGTATTGAATTTTTTGAACTTGACTGAATTCTTTGAATTTTACTGAATTCTTTGAATTCTGTTAATTCTATTGAATTTTCTTAATTGTATTGAATTATTTTAATTATACTGAATTCTGTGAATTCTATTGAATTATGTGAAATCTATTGAATTCTGTGAATTCTATTGAATTTTGTGAATTCTATTAAATTCTTTGAATTCTAATGAATTCTTTGAAATCTAGTGAATTCTATTAATTCTATTGAATTCTGTGAATTCTAGTGAATTCTTTGTTTTCTATTGACATCTTTGAATTCTAGTAAATTCTTTGAATTCTTGGAATTCTTTTCAATTCTTTTGAATTTTTTGTAGGTCTCTTACATTTTTGTTGGTATTTGCAATGTTTCGATTTCTTTAGAATACTTTATCTTCTCTTCAATTATCTTCAATTAATTTTAATTCTTCTGAAGTCTTAGGCAGTAGATAAGAAATCTTGAAAAAAAAATTGTTTTGCTAATCCAATATGGCGGACAACAATTTTGAAAATAAGTCCCAGGGTTTTAAAATGGGGTTTCGATTTTTTGTTGTCGCTGTCTACGAATCTAAAGTCAAAATTTCAAAATTCAAAAAAGATGATCCAATATGGCGGTCAAATCATTAAAAAATTGGTTCCGTGGATTCAAGATAGGTCCTAAGCGAGTTTTTGGGTCGCTGATTACGAATTTAGAGTTGAATTTTGCCATTTTTAAAGTTAAAAATGGCAGATCCAATATGGCGGACATAAAATTTAACAATAAGTCCTGTGGCTTCGAAATGGGTTTTCGGGTTTTTTGGGTCGCTGATTACGAATCTGAATTCAAAATTCCAAAATTCAAAATGGCGGATCCAATCTGGTGGACAAACAATTTAAAAGTAAGTCCTGTGGTTTCAAAATGGGGTTTCAAGTTTTCTTTGGCTCGCTTAACTACGAATCTGAAGTCAGAATTTCAAATTTCATTAAAGCGGATCCAATATGGCGACCAAAAAATTTGAAAAATTGGTCCTGTGACATCAAAATGGGTCCTCAAGATTCTTTTGGGTCGCTGATTACAAATCTGAAGTCATATTTCCGAAATTCAAAATAGAGGATCCAATATGGCGGCCAAAGATTAAAAACTTGGTCCCATGGATTCAATATGGGTACTCAGCGAGTTTTTGGGTCGCTGATTACGAATTTAGATTCAAAATTTGCAGTTTTCAATGTATAGAATAGCGGATCCAATATGGCGGCGAAAAAATTTAAAAAATTGGTCCTGTGACTTCAAAATGGGTCCTCAAGATTTGTTTGGGTCGCTGATTATGAATCTGAAGTCATAATTTCAAAATTCAAAATAGATGTTCCAATATGGCGGCCAAAGATTAAAAACTTGGTCCCATTTATCAAAAATGGGTCCTCAGCGAGTTTTTCGGTCGCTGATTACGAATTCAGAGTCAAATTTTGCAATTCTAATGTTAAAAATGGCGGATCCAATATGGTGTACAAAAAATTTTTTAAGTAAGTCCTGTGGCTTCAAAATGAGTTTTCAGTTGTTTTTTTTAAGTCGCTGATTATGAATCTGAAGTCAAAATTCCCAAATTCAAAATGGTGAATCCAATATGGTGGACAAAAATGTCAAAATAAGTACCATGGCTTCAAATGAGTTTTCAGGGGGTTTTTTTAGGTCGCTGATTACAAATCTGAATTCAAAATTCCAAAATTCAAAATGGCGGATCCAATATGGTTACCAAGAATTAAAACATAAGTATTTTATCCGCCATTTTGAATCTCGAAAATTTCAAAAGTTTCGGATTGAGTTAAATTTAAGGAAACACCTTTTTCGAAAAATTTGAAAATTCTCTAACCGAAAATTTCTTAAGCTTTAACTGACTCGAATTTTTCTTAAGATTTTGAAAAATCATTGAAAATGTAAAAAAATTGCCTCAAAACCTTCAAAAATTTTTCAGAAATTTTGAGAAAATTTGTTTATTCTCTTGAAACCTTTCGAAATTCTTTTAAAACTTCTGAAGATTTGGTTTGAAATCTTTGAAAATCTACATTTCGCAAAATCTTTTGAAGTTAAAAATTTTTGTTGAATCTCTTCAAATCATATAAATATTTCATGAATTTACTTGATTTTTTTAAAATATTTAATCTTACTAAATTGAAATAATTTGTTTCGAAATATTCTACACTATTTTTCGGAATTTTAGGATATCGTTTAAAATGTTTTGAAATCTTTTTGAATTTTTTTTAAAGTTTATTTTTCAAAACAAAAAATCATTAAAATTTTCCCCAAGAATGTGAGGAAAATTCTTTTTTTTTAATCTTTTCAGAATTTCTAAGCCTTTTCATCTTTTAAAATTATTCACATTTTTTACTGAATTTCGGTTAAATTCTGCAAAATTAAAAAAATCGCCTTAAAATTTATTATAATTATTATAAATTTATTATAATGAATCGTCGTGAAAGCATAAATCAATTTTAGAAATCTTTGGAAATGTTTTGAAATCTTTTTAAATATTCTCTTTATATTAGTTTTTCAAAATAAAAAATAAATTTAATTTTTCCTAGAAACCTAATGATTTTTTTTCATTTTCTTGAAATCTTACAAAATTTAAAAAATATCTTCATACTTTGTAATTATTTTTTAATCGTTCAAAACTTGTAAATATCTTTTAAATTTACTCAGATTTTTTCTAAGCTAATCTAATATGGCAAAATGCAAAATTTTGCTTTAAAATCTTTTACACTATTTTTAAAAATGTTAGGAAATAATTTAAAATATTTTGTAATATTTATCAATTTTCTCTTAGAATTCATTACAAAAAAAAACATTTGAAATTTTTCCATGAATCGTAAGAACATTTTTCTCATTCTCTTGACACCCTGCCAAATTCAACACGAGATACGTGACGATAATGTGTTCGTTAAAGCTCAAGGAGCTTTAACAAAAGAGAATTCACAATCACCAATAGTGCTCGTTGAAAATTAAACTAATTTGTTAAAAATTCATTCTTTTCTTTAAAATTTAACAACTTGGTTGAAGATTCATTGTTCAATTAATTGAAAAGAAAAATTGAGAAAAAAGTTGATAATTTTTGGTTTAAAATTGAACTATTTTGTTAAAAATTGTTTTTTTTTTTCAAAAATTAATTTTGTTAACACGATCGAATGACTTACGTAAACGTTAGATAAAAACGCTGGATTTCCAAGCGTCCTTTCACAATATGGGATGGGAACAATGCTCGATCTGAAGGGCTAATTAATGCCCCTTTCCATTTCACGTGCACGTTCTGCCGAGAAAAATGGCCTGCACAACAAATCTACATTTCAATTATGCACTCCACCATGAAATTTGTTATGCCATAGATTTTTGTACTTGCAAATGCAGTCATAGAATTTTTTTTTACCATTTTTTTAAGTGCAATGTAAATGATCTTAAAAGAATCTGTATTATCAGTAGAGAATAACAGCAAATTTTGAACCTCTTTATCAGACTAGATGAAGTTTTGAATTAAAAATCATTCTTAATAAATTTTTTTCCCCTGAAAAAAAAGATCTTCTCCTTTCACTCCGCTGGGATTCGAACCACAGCACTGGTCCGAATCCCAGCGAAGTGAAAGGAGATCTTTTTTTTCAGAAAAAAATTAATTAAAAATTATCGTCTTTAAATTTG
Source organism: Andricus grossulariae (assembly GCA_011634705.1). Lineage (NCBI taxonomy): Eukaryota > Metazoa > Arthropoda > Insecta > Hymenoptera > Cynipidae > Andricus > Andricus grossulariae. The sequence continues at coordinate 212,543,769 of JAABKJ010007545.1, read as the reverse complement.
ATATTGAAGGTCAAACGAGGGGAAAACAACTCCTGAAAATGCGGTCCAGTCGAGGCGGATTACTCCGGATTATATCGGATCATCCTGGATTACATTCATACACAGAATTACTCTGAATTGCCTAAGATTACTCCGGATTGTAAGGCATTACTCTGGATTACATGCCATTATGTTGACTTTGTGAAGCTCTTCGCCTGGGGTGATTGCTAAAGAGATTGATCAGCAACCTGGGTCGGAGCGGTATTGCGGAACGAACGTGTGCTTAAATAAGCAACATGGAAAATTTAGGTCGATCTGAAATTCATACCACCTTTAAAAAGGATAGCTTTTTAATAAAATTGTTGATTTTTTTAACAAAATAGTTAAATTTGCAATCTAAATGATGATTTTTCAGATAAAATGATGAATCTTTAACTGTAATGGTTAACTTTTCGGTTAATAGTTTAATTTTCAACAACGCAGAACAATTTTGAACCAAATTGTGAAATTTGTATAAAAAAAATTATTTTTAACCAAGAAGATTAATTTTCTACCGAAAAATATGAATTTTCAAAGAAATAGTTGAATTTCCAGTTAAAAAGGATAAATTTTCGACCAAAAATAGAAAAGTAACATTTTTATTTGAAAAAATTAATTTAAAAAAAAAATAATAATTTACAACAAATTTGTACAATTTTCAATCAAAGAGATGAATTTTTTATTATAATGATGCATTTCTAGCCAAAAGATGAATTTCCAACAAAGAAGATCAATTGCCTAAGTAGTTGAATTTTCAACCAAAAAGGAGAAATTAAAAAAAATAGTTGAAGTTTTAACTAAAAATAATCAATTTTCAACCAAAAATGGTATAGTTACATTTTAATTAAAAACAAATTTAAAAAAAAAAAACAAAAAAAAAACGATTGTTTAACAAAATAGTTAATTTTTCGGCCAAAAAGACGAATTTTCAACTAAAATGATGAATCTTCAACTGTAATAGCTAAATTTTTAGTTGAAAAGTTAATTTTCAGCCAAAAGCAATGATTTTTCGAAAAAATAGTTAAATCCTCAACCATAAAGATAATTTTTCAACAAAATAGCTGACTTCAAACAAAAAGGATACTTTTTATTAATTTTTTGTTAATTTTCAACAAAACAGATTAATTTGGTACCAAATAGTGGAATTTTCAAAAAAAAAAGAAAAAAAAAACATGAATTTTGAACCAAGATTAATTTTCCATCGAAAAATAAGAATTTTCTACCAAATATTTGAACTTTCAATTGAAAAAGATAAATTTTCGACCAAAAATAGAATAGTTACATTTTTTTTTGAAAATTTAATTGAAAAAAAAATTCAACAAAATAGTTAAATTTTCAACCAAAAAGATGAATTTTCTACTAAAATTATGAAAGTTCAAATAAAAAGGAATTTTTATTAAATTTTTTTAAATTTTCAACAAAACAGATTAATTTGGAACCAAATGGTGGAATTAAAAAAAACATGAATTTTGAACCAAGAAGATTTATTTTCCACCGAAAAATAAGAATTTTCAACCAAATATTTGAACTTTCAACTAAAAAAGATAAATTTTTGACCAAACATAGAATAGTTACATTTTTCTTTGATAATTTTATTTAAAAAAAAAAAATTTCAAGAAAATAGTGAAATTTTCAACCAAAAAGACTAATTTTCAACTAAAATGATGAACCTTCAACTAGCTAAATTTATAATATAGCTATAATTTAATAAATCGAAATTTTCAGTTAAAAAAAAAAACATTTTGAGCCAAAAGCAATGATTTTTTAACAAAATAGTTGAATCCTCAACCATAAAGACAGTTTTTCAACCAAGCAGTTGACTTTTCAGACCAAAAAGATTCTTTTTAATAAAATTGTTAACTTTTCAACAAAGTGGATTAATTTTGAATCAAATAGTGAAATTTTAGTTAAAAAAAAAATAATTTTTAACTATGAAGATTAATTTTTCACCGAAAAATAGAAATTCTCAACCATATAGTTGAATTTTCTTCTAAAAGTGATAAATTTTCGACCAAAAGCAATGATTTTTCAACAAAAGAGATAAATTTTCAAACAAAAAGGATACTTTTTATTGAAATTTTTTTTATTCTCAACAAAACAGAATAATTTTGAAGCAAATAGTGGAATTTTCATTTGAAAAACATGACTTTTTAACCAATATTAATTTTTCATATAAAAATACAAATTTCAAATAAATATATGAACTTTGAACTAAAAAAGATAAATTTTTGACCAAAAATAGAAGTTACATTTGCCGTTGAAAAATTAATTTTTTACAACCACAAAATTTTCAACAAAATATTTCAATTCTCAAACATATAAAGACGATTTTTCAAAAAAGCAGTTGACTTTTCAAACAAAGTGGAATTTTCATAAAAAACGTGAATTTTTAACCAAGAAGATTAATTTGCCATTGAAAAAAAAAAACAATTTTCAACCAAATAGTTGAATTTCCGAATAAAAAAAATTTGTTTGAACACAAACAGAATAGTTATATTTTCCTTGAAAAAATTAGTTTTTTTACAAAAAAAATTCAACAAAATAGTTCAATTTTCGACCACAAAGCTGAATTTTTAACTAAAATGACGAATCTTCAACTTTGATAGTTAATTCTTTGGTAAAAAATCAATTGTCAGCCAAAAGCAATGATTTTTCAACATAAATTTTTTTCAGCCAAGCAGTTGACTTTTCAGACAAAAATGATTTTTTAAAATAAAATTGTTTAATTTTCAACAAAGAATAATTTTAAACCAAATAGTGAAATTGTCATTAAAAAAAAAATTAATTTTGAACTAAGAAGATTAATTTTATACAGAAAAAGAGGAATTTTTAACCATATGGTTGAATTTTGAACTAAAAAAGATCAATTTTCGACCAAAAATGGAATAGTTACATTTTCCTTTAAAAAATGAATAAAAAAAAATTTCAACAAAATAGTTAAATTTTCAACCAAAGAGATGAATTTTCAACTAAAATGATGAATCTTCAACTGTAATGGCTAAATTTTCAGTTGAAAAATCAATTTTCAGTCAAAAGCAATGATTGTTCAACAAAATAGTTGAATCCTCAACCATAAAGACGATTTTTCAACAAAACAGTTGACTTGTCAGACAAAAAAGATTCTTTTTAATAAAATTGTTTACTTTTCAAGTAATAATTTATAATTTAATAATGATAATAATAATTTAATAATAATATCATAATAATAATTTTGAATTGATAATTTTGAACCAAATAGTGAAATTTTAGTAAGAAAAAAAATGAATTTTTAACTAAGAAGATTAATTTTCCACCGAAAAATAAGAATTTACAACCATATAGTTGAATTTTTAATTAAAAATTATGGATTTTCGCTCAAAAATAGAATAGTTACATTTTTCTTTGAAAAAGAAAATTTCAACAAAATAGGTAAATTTTCAACCGAAAAGATGAATTTTCAACTAAAATGATGAATCTTCAACTGTAATCACTTCAGTAAAAAAATCAATGTTCAGCTAAAAGAAATGATTTTTTAACAAAATAGTTAAATCCTCAATCATAAAGACGATTTTTCAACAAAATAGCTGACTTAAAACAAAAAGGATACTTTTTATAAATTTTTTTTTAATTTTCAACAAAACAGATTAATTTTTAACCAAATAGTGGAATTTTCATTAAACAAACATGAATTTTTATCCAACATTAATTTTCCATCGAAAAATAAGGATTTTCAACCAAATATTTGAACGTTCAACTAAAAAGGATAAATTTTCGACCAAAAATAGAATAGTCACATTTTCCTTTGAAAATTTCATTTTTTACAAAAGCAAAAAAATGTTAACAAAAAATAGAATAGTTACATTTTCCTTTGAAAATTTAATTAAAAAAAAAATTCAACAAAATAGGTGAATTTTCAACCAAAAAGATTAAATTAAATTAAATTAAATTTTTAGTAAAAAATCAATTGTAAGCCAAACGCAAAGATTTTTCAACAAAATAGTTAAAACCTCAACCACAGAGACGATTTTTCAACAAATAGTTGCCTTTTCAAACAAAAAGGATACTTTTTATTATTATTTTTTAAATTTTCGAAAAAAACAGATTAATTTGGAACCAAATAGTGGAAGCTATATGAACTTTCAACTAAAAAAGATAAATTTTCGACCAAAAATAGAATAGTCACATTTTCCTTTGAAAATTTCATTTTTTACAAAAACAAAAAAATGTTAACAAAAAATAGAATAGTTACATTTTCCTTTGAAAATTTCATTAAAAAAAAATTCAACAAAATAGGTGAATTTTCAACCAAAAAGATGAATTTTCAACTAAAATGATGAATCTTCAACTCTAATAGTTAAATTTTTAGTAAAAAATCAATTTTCAGCCAAAAGCAATGATTTTTCAACAAAATAATTGAATCCTCAACCACAAAGACGATTTTTCAACAAATAGTTGACTTTTCAAGCAAAAAGGATACTTTTTTTTATTATTTTTTCAATTTTCGAAAAAAACAGATTAATTTGGAACCAAATAGTGGAAGCTTCATTAAAAAAAACATGAATTTTTAACACAGATTAATTTTCCTTCGAAAAATAAGAATTTTCAACTAAGTATATGAACTTTCAACTAAAAAAGATAAATTTTCTACCAAAAATAGAATAGTTACATTTTCCTTTGGAAAATTAATTTTTCACAACAACAACAAAATTTTCAACAATATAGTTAAATTTTCACTGATGATGAATTTTCAACTAAAATGACAAATCTTCAACTGTAACAGTAAAATTTTCAGTAAAAAATAAACTGTCAGCCAAAGAAATGATTTTTCAGCAAAATAGTTAAATCCATTACCATAAAGACGATTTTTCAACAAAACAGTTGACTTTTCAAACAAAAAAGATACTTTTTATTGAAAAATTTTTAATTTTCAACAAAACAGATTAATTTTTAACCAAATTGTGAAATTTTCATTTTAAAAAACATGATTTTTCAACCAAGAAGATTAATTCTCCATAGAAAAATACAAATCTTCAACTAAATATTTAAACTTTCGACTAAAAAAGATAAATTTTCGATCAAAAATATAATAGTTACATTTTCCTTTGAAAAGTTAATTTTTTACAACAACAACAAAATTTTAACCATATAGTTACATTTTCAATCAAAAAGATGAATTTTTAAACAAAATGATGAGTCTTCAACTTTGACACTTAAATTTTCAGTAAAAAATCAATTTTCAGCCAAATGCAATGATTTTTCAACAAAACAGCTGACTTTTCGAACAAAAAGGATACTTTTTATTAAAAAATTTTTAATTTCCAACAAAACAGTCTAATTTTGAATCATATAGTGGAATTTTCATTAAAAAAACATGAATTTTTAACAAAGATTAATTTTTCATCGAAAAATACAAATTTTCAATCTTACAGTTAAATTTTCTACTAAAAGTGTTAAATTTTCGACCAAAAATAAAATAGCTACATTTTTCTTTGAAAATTTAATTTGAAAAATAAAAATTTCAACAAAATAGTTAAATTTTCAGCCAAAAAGATGAATTTTCAGCCAAAAAGATGAATTTTTAACTAACATGATGAATCTTCAACTGCTCAATTTTCAGTTGAAAAATCAATTTTCAGACAAAAGCAATGATTTTCCTACAAAATAGTTAAATCCTCAACCATAAAGACGATCTTTCAACAAAACAGTTCACTTTTTAAACAAAAATGATTTTTTGTATTAAAATTGTTATAATTTTCAACAAAACAGATTTATTTTGAACCAAATAGTGGAATTTTCATTTAAAAAACATGAAATTTTAACCAAGATTAATTTTTCATCGAAAAATACAAATTTTCAACTAAACATATGAACTTTCAACTAAAAAAGATAAATTTTCCACCAAAAATAGAATAGTTACATTTTCCTTTAAAAAATTAATTTTTTACAACAACAAAATTTTCAACAAAATAGTTAAATTTTCATCCAAAAAGATGAATTTTCAACTAAAATAACGAATCTTCAACTGAGATAGCAAAATTTTCAGTAAAAAAATCAATTTTCAGCCAAAAGCAATGATTTTTTAAACAAAATAGTTTAATCGTCAAACAAAAAGACGATTTTTCAACAAAACAGTTGACTTTTCAAACCAAAATGATTTTTTTTTAATTAAAATTTTTGTAATTTTCAACAAAATAGTTTAATTTTGAACCGAATAGTGGAATTTTCATTTTAAAAAAACATGAATTTTTAACCAAGATTAATTTTCCATAGAAAAATACAAATCTTCAACTAAATATATGAAATTTCAACTAAATAAGATACATTTTTTACCAAAAATGGAATAGTTACATTTTCCTTTTAAAAATTAATTTTTTACAACAAAATTTTCAACAAAATAGTTCAATTCTCAACCATATAAAGACGATTTTTCAACAAAGCAGTTGACTTTTCAAACAAAAAGGATTTTTTCAAATAAAATTGTTTACTTGCAATAAAGGAGATTAATTTTGAATTATATAGTAGAATTTTCATTAAAAACGTGAATTTTTAATCAAGAAGATTAATTTTCCATAGAAAAAAAAACAATTTTCAACCAAATAGTTGAATTTCCAAATAAAAAAAAAGTTTGAACACAAATATAATTATTCTATTTGTGTTCAAACTTTTTTTTTATTTGGAAATTCAACTATTTGGTTGAAAATTGTTTTTTTTTAACAAAATTGTAGATTATAAAAATTTCCAAAAAAGTGCGGTTTTAGAAATTTTGAAAGGCTTCAAGAGAATAACCAAGTTATTTTAAGATTCATGGCAAAATTTAAATGAATTTTCATTTTAATAAATTAATTTTAAGATAAAATTGAACAAGATTTCAAAACGTTTCAGAAGGTTTCCAAAATCTGGAAGATTTCGAAGCAATTTTTTTTTAATTTGATGAAAAATTCGAATCAGCTCAAAAGATATTTAAAATTATTCGAAAATTTTCCTTATTTTTATTCAAAAACTTATTCAAAAAGATATTGAGAAATTTTGAAGAAATTTCAAAAAAAATTTAAAACCTGGAACGGTTTCAAAAAATTTAAAACAAAATGAAGATTTCGGAAGATTTCGAAAAAGTCGGCCTTTAAGAATTTCGAAAGATTTCAAGACAATAAAAAAGTTATGTTGAGATTCGTGGGAAAATTCAAATGATATTTCATTTTGAAAAATTAATTTTAAGATAAAATTGAAAAAAATTGAAAATACTTCGAAGCGTTTCAAAAATTGTCGAAAAAGAATTTGGAAGATTTAAACGCAATTTCAAATCAATTGATTTGTTATAAACAAAAATCCTCATTTGTCATCCTCTGGAGAATGGCGGTGGTAATAAATTCTGCGAAACCCCTGAAAATGACCCCAAGTGATAAGCAATTTGTCAGTATTCAGAAAATTAAATTTTATTCAGAAAAAAGATCTTCTTTCACTCCGCTGGGATTCGAACACTAGGTCAACTGATTTCCGGTCAGGTGTCTTAACCACAAAGCTACTGGAGAGATCAGAGGAAGAATTCTTTTTTCTGAAATACGCTTTATTTAGCTTTATTTAGTGTGCGGATTTCTCTTCTCGATCAGTTACCTTCTCCGATGATAATACAGATTTGTATTAAAAATTGATTTGTATATAACATTTAGCTAAATAAAGCGTTTTTCAGAAAAAAGAATTCTTCCTCTGATCTCTCCAGTAGCTTAGTGGTTGGAGCACCTGACCGAAAATCAGTTGACCTGGTGTTCTAATCCCAGCGGAGTGAAAGGAGAAGATCTTTTTGCTGAATAAAATTTAATTAAAAATGTTTATTTTCCATCTTGTCTGAAATGACGTTAGAATATTTTCTGTATTGGAGGATATAACTTTGATCGATATAGTAGATTTCCATTTTCACAGTGTGTGTGGATTTCTATTCTCGATCAGTTACCTCCTCCGATGATAATACAGGTTTGTAATAAAAATTCAGAAAATAGTCCGAAATAGCTAAATATTTGTACAGTTTTTCTGATCTTACATCCTAAAAGATATATATATATATTTTTTTTTTTGACCAAGCTGTAACAAAGTTTGTGATTTTTTTGTCATGAAAATGTAGATAACTTTTCTTTTTATTTTGGAAGATGGTAGAAGGTGTTATTAAGGAAGGGGAAAAGAGAAAAGTGGATGAAAGCTTTTCCATTTTTAGTTGATTTTTTTTCTGAACCGCCGGAGGTTGTCAGCTTGATTACAATATTTTAATGGAAGTTTTACTCTGTTTCTCTTAGATCCTAGATCGCTCTCCTGCTCTCGGTATTTGTGGACTCGTGCTTTCGTCGACCCTCTCGTCGCGTGCAGCCGCAATATTACGACTGAATTATGGAAAGAGGAGATATGCGACATTCCAGAAATTCAGAGGAAAATCGAGAAAAAGAAGCTTCAACAGCTGCTGGTGCAACTAATTATTTTCTACTTTACATAATTGTAAAAAAATCATTTATGCGGTTCGCCGACCCATTTTTTCTCTGAATCGCAAAATTAGTATTTCATTCCTTGAATTAAAAATTAATAAATTCTGAAAAAAGATCTTTTTACTTCGCTCTGTTGATATTCGAAAACCACGTCTTCCGATTGCCGGTAGGGTGCTTTAACCATGTCCGTAAAGTTAGCACACCAACAATTAAATATCCAACTTTTGTTTATTAGAATCGTTTGTATGTCGTTAGGATGCGTTTGGAAGCTAATTTTTTTCGTTTGGACGGCAAAACTCAAAAAGATATTGAGTTTTCAAAATTGGATTGCTAACTTCACGCTGCCGAACAAATTTTAATTTTTTTCAAAAATTTGTTTACCAATCATTTGGATATCGCAAGGATGCGCTTGAAAGCCAATTTTTTGGTTTGGACGAAAAAACTCTAAAAGTTATTGAATTTTTAAAATGAATTGCTAACTTCACGCTGCGGAACAAATTTTAATTTTTTTCAAAAATTTTTTTATCAATCGTTTGGATGTCGTTAGGATGTGTTTGGA
>JAABKJ010007545.1:212372103-212527729 GCA_011634705.1 Andricus grossulariae | reverse complement strand
GGCGTGAACACCATATTTTAAATATTTCACAATAATTTCTCAAAGCATTTAAAACTTTCTAAAACTTTTTAAACTTTTTCAAAGATTTTGAAAAGGGTTATAGTACACCAGATTTCAAAGATTTTAAAAGATTTCGAAGATTTGAAACGATTTCAAAAGGTTTTAAAACATTTTAGAAGATTTGGAAAGATTTTATTTCCAAATAATTCAATGATTCCAATGAATAAAAAATATTTCACACAGGAAGATTCAAGACAAATTTCAGAAATATTTCCAAAGATTTCAAAGATTTCAAAAAGGCGTGAACACCATATTTTAAATATTCCACAAAAATATTACAAAGAATTTTAAACTTTTTGAAACTTTTAAAACTTTTTCAAAGATTTGAGAAAGGGTTATATTACACCTCAAATATTTGAAAAGATTTCAAAGATTTCAAAAAGGCGTGAACATGAGATTTCAAATATACAACAAAAAATTTCACAAAATATTTAAAACTTTTTAAAACTTTTTCAGAGCTTTCAAAAAGGGTTACAGTACACCAGATTTTAGAGATTTTAAAAGATTTCAAAGATCTGAAACGATTTCAAAAGGTTCCAAAACATTTTAGAAGATTTTAAAAGATTTCTTTAAATTTCAAATAATTGAATGATTTCTATGAATAAAAAATATTTCACAAAGGAAGATTCGAAAAAAATTTCACAAATATTTCAAAATATTTCAAAGATTTCAAAAAGGCGTGAACACCAGATTTCAAATATTTGACAACAATTTCACAAAACATTTAAAACTTTTTAAAACTCTTAAAACTATTTCAAAAATTTGAAAAAGGGTTATAGTACACCAGATTTAAAAGATTTCAAAAGATTTCGAAGATTTGAAACGATTTTAAAAGGTTCCAAAACATTTTAGAAGATTTGAAAAGATTTCTTTAAATTTCAAATAATTCAATGATTTCTATGAATAAAAAATATTTCACAAAGGAAGATTCAAGAAAAATTTCACAAATATTTCAAAATATTTCAAAGATTTCAAAAAGGCGTGAACACCAGATTTCAAATATTCCACAACAATTTCACAAACCATTTAAAGCTTTTGAAAACTTTTAACACTATTTCAAAAATTTGAAAAAGGGTTATAGTTCACCAGATTTGAAAGATTTCAAAAGATTTCGAAGATTTGAAATGATTTCAAAAGGTTCCAAAACATTTTAGAAGATTTGAAAAGATTTCTTTAAATTTAAAATAATTCAATGATTTCGATGAATAAAAAATATTTCACAAAGAAACATTCAAGAAAAATTTCACAAATATTCCAAAAGATTTGAAAGATTTCAAAAAAGCGTGAACACCAGATTTCAAATATTCCCCAACAATTTCACAAACCATTTAAAGCTTTTGAAAACTTTTAACACTATTTCAAAAATTTGAAAAAGGGTTATAGTACACCAGATTTGAAAGATTTCAAAAGATTTCGAAGATTTGTAACGATTTTAAAAGGTTCCAAAACATTTTAGAAGATTTAAAAAGATTTCTTTGAATTTAAAATAATTCAATGATTGCAATGAATAAAAAATATTTCACAAAGAAGATTCAAGACAAATTTCATAAATATTTTAAAAGATTTTGAAGATTTCAAAAAGGCGTGAACACCAGTTTTTAAATATTCCACAACAATTTCACAAAGCATTTAAAACTTCTTAAAATTTTTTCAAATATTTGGAAAACGTTTATAGTAGACCAGATTTCAAAGATTTTAAAAGATTTAAAACGATTTTAACAGGATACAAAACATTTTAGAAGATTTGAGAAAATTTCACTAAGATTTAAAATAATTTAATAATTTCAATGAATACAAAATATTTCCCAAAGAAAGATTTTAGACAAATTTCACAAATGTTTTAAAATATTTCAAAGATTTCACAAACATTTTCCAACAATTCTGAACATTTCATAAAGATCGTAAGGATTTCAAAGATTTGAAAAAGGCATGTGCACCAGATTCCGAATATTTTACAAAGCTTTCCAAAGATTTTAAAACTTCCAAAAGATTTCGAAGATTTTCAAAGATTTTAAGAAACGTATACCAGATGTCTAAGATTTCAGAAGATGTTACACATTTTTTTATTTGAAGATTCATGATTTTAGTTTAATTTTTTTTATTCCAAATTTAACTATTTATTTAATTATTTTTTTAACTGAACATTTAACTATTTCATGTTTGGTTTCGGGCTGAAAATTTAACCGTTTTATAGATAATTTTTCTTCTAGGTATGGTATTTTGTAAAAAATTCGTATTTTCTGGTATAAAATTAATAATAATCTTCTTGCTAATTTATCTTTGTGGTTGAAAAAATATTTATTTGTTTGAAAATGTATCGTTTATAGATGAAAATTCAACTACTTAGTTGACAGTTAAACTCGTTTGCTAAAAGCTTATATTTTTTTAAATTCACCTCCTTGGTTGAAAATTTAACTATTTCATTTTTAGAAAATTAATCTTCCGGGTTACCGAATCATCTTCTGAGATGAAATTTTTGTTGTAAAATTATATTTTTCATTCAAATTAAACTATTTTCTTAAAAATTAAATTATTTTTCTAAAAATGTAGCTTTTAGTTAGGAGATTAACTTTTTCTATTAGAAATCATATTTTTGGCTTTAAAACTCAACAATTTTGTTGAAGATTCGTGTTTTCCTTTAGAAAATTAATAATCTTTTTGCTAGAAAATCAATATTTTTGGTTAAAAATTCAACTACTTGGTTGGAAGTTGATCCAGTTGGTATAAAATGTATCTTTTCAAAGATTCACCTCTTTAATTTAAAATTTGCCTTTTTTTGAAAATTTGTTTCTTTAACTGGAAGATCTTTGAAGTTGAATGATATTTTTTGCATAATCTTTTATGTTGCATCAAAAATACTTTTCAACCGACCAAAAAATTTCCCAGTACCGAGCTTTGTTTCAGAAATTTTTTGCAAATTTTAGGCTGTAATTTCTTTTTATTATTTTTATAATCATGTAATTATCATTTAATTGTAACTTGAGATGAACCGGTGATTATAAAAAAAGTTTCAACCATTGTTACAGTTACAAAAAAGAAGCCTATTTTATTTGAAATCCAGAAATTAGAAAAATAAGAATTATATATATAACTCCTTATAAAATCAACAGTTATTATTTTTTTTAAATTTTGTCCAACTGTTTTGACTATATTTACTTCTTAACAATCCCTGTGTAAAAAAGTTTCTTATTACAAGTTTTATTTTGTGTTTTGTTGAATTTTCGCCATTTTTGGTAAAAATTAAACTTCTTGATTGAAAATACATACCTTTTTCTTTAATTGAAAACTCAAATATTCTAAATTAATTTTTTTCAATTAAACTTTTTTTTATTGGAAATTAAAATCATTTTTGGTTGAAATTTTAATTATATTACATTGTTCAATGAGCAGTTAACTTTTTTAGTTAAAAATTTAACTCCTTGGTTAAAAATTAAACTTTTTTGTTGAAAATTAATTTTTTTTCGTTGAAGATTCATCATTTTAGTTGAAACTTCCTCTCTGATTGAAAAGTAAACTACCTTGTTGAAATTGAATTTTTCTAACTGAAAACTTAACTATTCCAATTGAAAACTCAACTATTTTGTTAAAAATTAATTTGATTGTTTCTTAGCAATTAGTTTTTTCATAACAGGTAATTGGAATATTCTATTTTTGGTTAAAAATGTATATATTTTTAATGAAAATTCAACTATTAGGTTGATAATTTATTTCTTTTATTTAAAAATTGTACTCTTTGCTAGAAAATTTTTGTACATTTTCTTGTAAAAAATCAACTATTCCAGTAGAAGATTCATTATTTCAGTTGAAAATTCATTACATTGGTTGAAAATTGAACTGTTTGATTAAAAATCCGTTTTTTTCTGTTAGAAATTATTTTTTGTTTCAGTTATCATTAACCATTCAATTTTTTGTCAAAAATTCATATCTTTTTTGTAAAATTCAACTATTGGTAAAAATTATCGTTTTCGGTTGGAAATTCATATATGTGGTGAAATTCCGTACATTTTTTCTAGAAAATTAATTTTCATTGTTGAATATTTATCTTTTTGGTTGAAGATTCAACTTCTTGGTTAAAAGTTAAACTATTTTGTTAAACATTAATTTTTTTTTTTGAAGATTCATCAATTTAGTTGAAAATTCCTCTCTGATTGAAAATTCAACTATTTCAGTTGAAACTTTAACTATCTTGTTAGAAACTAGTTTTTTTGTTTGTTAGAAATTAGTCTTTTATAACAGATAATTTAATTAATCTATTTTTGTTTAAAAATGTATCTTTTTTATAATCTAACTATTTGGTTGATGATTGATCTTTTTTATTCAAAAATTGTACTCTTTGGTGGAAAATGTTGGTACATTATCTTTCATAAAATTCAACTATTCCAGTTGAAGATTCATCATTTTAGTGGAAAATTCATCAAATTGGTTAAAAGTTGAACTGTTTGGTTAAAAATTAAATTTTTTCGTTGAAGATTTATCATTTTCGTTAAAAATTTCTCTCTAATTCAATTCATTGCTACTCATTGAATTAGTAAGTCGGCACTACTAAGCAGATTAGTAGAATACCCTTACTAATTCATTTATTAACATAAATCTTACCATTCCATTTAGTAGAAACTAATAAAATTACTAATTTAACAGTAAGATACAATGCTACTAATTGCATTAGTAAAATTTCTACTAATTCGGATGCAGAGAGTAGAATAGATTGCAAGATCAGATAAATGTGACGGAAAAATATTGCATATTGCAAATAAACTATTTATTTTAGACCACTCATCATCTTATATGAAAGTATATAGAAATAGCGATTCTGCACAAATAAACCTTACACGGCAAAGATATGTAAATTCCCTTCATATCTTCAAAATCGCTTGAAATTCGAATTATATTTATAAAAATCTTTTGATATCGCTTGAAATCCGTTGATACCTTTACACTTTGGTGTTAAAAAAAATAAAACGCACGGCCCAAAAACAGAAAAATATTTACTGAAAACAATGAAAATAAATAGTTGATTTTTAAACCAGAAAGAATATTTCTTTACTAAAAAAAAAGAATTTTTAACAAAATACATAAACCACGTAGCATCCTAGTGGGGGGGGGGGATTTCACGGTGGACTACATAGTGGGACTGAGTAAGAAGTGGGTAAAAGGTTAAACATTTTAGAAGAAACCGCAACCATATACAATAATAATTTGTTTAAATAATTATTTTTCTAAATTGAATTAATTCTTTAACTCACCCTATGTGAAAAGTACGCAAATAGTTGTAAATTTCAGAAAATCATGCAACTTTCTATAGCCTTATTTGAATGGAAAATTATAAATAATAATAATAATAATAATAATAAATTCTTAAAAAAAAATTAAAAAAATAATAAACTCAAGATTTCTCTTCGAAATTAGCCACAGAATGCGAATAAAATATTATTTTTCGAATATCACCCCATAAGTCTGTTTTATAGGGTTGGTTCAATGAAAATTGTTTCTGATACATGAAACATTACTTTATACTAATAATGAGATGTCAAGATAAATTGTTTCAACAATTTATTATTGTTTTTAGCAATTTTCTCAATGAATAGAGATGGAAAGTCGCAATTTTTTCAAAAAATTTCCACTTTTTGTCCAATTTTCAATTAGAGAAAGATAATAAATAGTTCATTAATGTCACAAACATAATTGTATGAACAATTTATTATTCTTGTCAATAATATTATCTTTGAATAATGTTAGAAATTGCGGTTTTTTCTGAAATATTCAACTTTTTTCCCTTTTTTTACTTAGCGAGATAATAATTAATGCAAGTTTATAAAAATAGTTGTTTAGAGAAGGTATAATTGTTAATAACTATTTTTTCTTGAATAAGTATTAGTATTAACTTTGCTTTGCCTTTTTGGCTATAAACAAATGACAAATAAGCATTAGAGAGAAACATATTTTGTCTTGTGTGTAAAAAAGCTTTTTTGTTTCAATTAATTTTTTTGAACATTGGGAAGAGAGCAAAAATAATTCACCTAAAAAAGTAAAATACTGTAAGAAAATACAGTTATAAACAATAATCAGTTATTAAAATAGGCATATTTGTTAACTTGCATTAATTATTACCTTACTAACTGAAAAGTGGACAAAAAGTTTAAGAATTCAGAAAAAACCGCAACATTTCAGCACTTATCTAAGAAAAGATAGTTATAAACAATTAGACATTGTTGAAACAACTATGTTTGTTAATTTGCATTATTTACTACTATACTAAGTAAAAATTGGGTAAGAAGTTAAACATTTCAGAAGAAAGCGCAACTATATTGCATTAATAAAGAAGAAGATAGTTATAAACAATGATTATTTGCTTAAATAATTATTTTGGCTAAATTTGATCAATTATTAACTCTCCCTATGTGAAGAGTTGACAAATAGTTGTAAATCTCAGAAAACAATCGCAATTTTCTAGCATTATTCAAATTGAATATTATTAATAATGATAATGAATTGTTTGAACAAATGATTTTGTTAAATGAAATTAATTATTCATTTCATTTTAATGGAAAATTGAACAAAAAGTGGAAATTTGTTGAAAAAACTGCAATTTTCTAGCATTGTTCTACGAGAATATCATTAACTATAATAATACATATTTAAAACAATAATGTTTGTTAACATCAATTCAGTATTACCTCACTCTGAGTAAAAATTTGACTGAGAGTGGAAAATTTCTGAAAAAAGCGCGACTTTCTATCTCTATTCTAAGAGAAAATTGCTAAAAACAATAATAAATTGTTCAAACACCTCTGAATATCATTTTTTTTTTTTTTATTAAGTGAAATTATGTTTGCGTGGATTCAGATAAATTTCCGGGCGTTATACATACATTGTTATTATACATTTGAAACTGAGTAAAAAAGTACTATTAAATAATTAGATAAATTTAAAACTGTGCATTTCATGGAAGTTTTCGTTAAGCAGAAAATCGTTTTTTGTCATAAATGTTACTGAAGACTTTTTGCACTCTACTTTTCTATATTGTTAATTACTTTTAAATATTTTTTAAACATTTTACATTTTTCAAAGAAAAAATGCAAACACCCCTTTTTGGAATGAGTATAATTCAATTCTTTGTTTGGCATATTCAATTTGTTCTTAAGAAGTGTCATTTGTCATTAAAAAATAAGAAACTAAGTATCATAAAAGAATTGGAGAAATTGAAAACCGTGAATTTTATGGACGTTTTTGCACAGCAGCCAATTTTTTTCATTAGGGTCATTAAAGAGATTTTATACTCGTCTTTTCATTAATGATTATTACTTTCGCATAGTTTGTAATTTTTTAAAGTATTCACAGGAAAAATATATCGAGCTCTTTTCTAAGTAAGAAAAATACAATTCCTTCAAAAAAAAATATGTATATATATATATATATTTATTTAGCAAAAAAAAGTGTGAGATAGGAAGTTATTATATTGAAAATTATTTCGCAAAATTTTGATTTGATTTTCTGTTGAACGTGAAACTAAAAAAAAAATAAACTAAAAAAATTAAACTAAAAAAAATAATTTCAAGCTGAAGATAGTTAAGGCTCATCGTATTTAGGAATATTTTTAAATCTATTAAAATTTTTGAAAATCATACCAAATTCGTTGAAATTCCTTGAAATTTTCGATATCTTTCAAAATTCTTTGCAAACTTTTAAAATAACTTAAATTCTTAACATTCATATGAATTTTTTTAAATTCCTGCATATCCCTTGAAATCACACTTAATTTATTCCGTAAAGTAGAAATTATTTGAAATCCGTGAATATAAATTAAATGAAAATTATTGATTATATTTTTAAAAAAACTTGAAATCCCTTAAAATCCTTGAATATTTAATAAAGTCCTGTGAATTTTGTAAAATTCCTTGAAATAGCTTGAAATCTGTGGAATCACGAAAAATTCCTTAAAATTCATTGAAATTTATTTATTTTTTGAAGTTTCTCAGAAATCCCTAGAAATTTTAAGAAATACTTTGAAATTCTTCAAAAACCCCTGACACTTTGATATCTCTTGAAATCCCTTGAGATCCCTTAAAATATTTGTAAAACGTGAAAATCCATTAAAGAAGTATAAATAATTACAAAATTTGGATTATAAATTAAATTAAACCTTGTCATTAACGTTATATAAAAAAACTGTTTAAATCCCTAAAAATCTTTGAAATCCCTTAACATTTTTGCACATTTAATAAAATCCTTAAAAATTTTGAAATTCTTTAATATACCTCAAAATCCTTGAAAATCTCTGGAATTTCTAGGAAGCACTCGAAAAATTTACTTTTCTTTATTCTCTAAAGTTTACAAAAAATATGTTGAAATCTTTGGAAATGTTAGAAAATTATTTTAAATTTCTTGAAATTTTTTGAACGTCTTCAAATCCTTTTGATTTCTTAAAGTCCCCGGAAATTTTTGACAATTTTTAGAATCCTCTAAAATCCTTTGAAAAGTTTCAAAATTCCCTGAAATCCGTAAAAATATTTCTAAATCTCTTGGAAACGGAGAAAATTCTTTAAAAATAGTCGAAATATTATAAAACCCCATACAATCCTTATAAATACCCCAAAATCCGTGAAAGTCCCTCGACATTTTTTGAAATCCTTTGGAGTTATTTAAAATCTCCTAAAGTTTAGTAATCTTTAAAATCCCGTCAAATCTTTATGAAATCTAATAAAGTCGCTTCATATCCGTGGAAATTTTCTGGAATTCCTTGAAATTAATTTAAATTTGTTAAAATCCGTTGACCTATTTTGAATCCCACGTTCAATAAATGAATAATTTTTTTTATACTTTCTCTATTTTTTGCCTCAATTTCTTTATTATTTTTAAATTCTTCATTTCTGTACTAATTTTATTGTAACGATTTTATATAATGATTTTCTACAATAAATTTTGTAGACTCGAAAAAGATTATAAAAAATTCATCACAGGAAAATCATTTATAGACCTATACTGAATTTTCTATAATATTTTTTCGTAAGGGGGGATCACAAGGTATTGTAAAAGATTGCATGTGTTTACATAAGAATGCATAATATTCAGAAAGTGTAAATCAGATTGCAGGATTCATTAAGCCCTCAATGTCACCAAAACTTTTTTCTTCTTCAAAAATGTCAGACAATGTGGTAGATATTGATTGACCCAAGCCAGGTAAATCATGCTCGGCCCGGTAAACTTGCCCTAAATTAACTTTTGAGTATGTTCGTGCGGTCTCGTGGTCATGCGGTCCGTAATACCGCACGTGCACGAATTGTTTATCTCACTTTCAATTTAGTGATCAGATAATTTGTTTACGATGAATAACGGCTCTGGATTCTGTTGGCAAACGATGTCAATTACAATTAATACTTATTTTCAAAGCAATTCGTTTGAAGCAGGCGCATGGATTTTTTTATCGAGAAACATTAATGACGGCATTTTTTCAACGATCAGGGATCAGGGTCGTGTCAAACCAAGTGTATACGTCTACGGCATCTTGGTAGAGAACACGTACATGAAAGTGAGCCACTTAATATGGATGTGTGCGGATGACCCGAGTAGGACCTCTGAACCCTGACCCTCGCATCGGGACCATCAGCAAGTATTCGTGGCCGGTCGACTGGTCGTTTAAACCGCTAAAAATTTAATGCTTCTCGTGTAAACTCGGTAGTACTACGATTGTAGTTCAGGTCACGAAAAGAAATTGCGGGAATTTCATATATATATATATATACTCATTGTGTTTGTTGCCGAATACGATTCTGAATCAATCTTTAATTCAGGAATGCGACTCAAATTTTAAAAACAAATTCCCGGTTATTTTCCGGTGGTACCAATCGAGCAAATCAAAATTCAAAGCATTTAAAATTCATTTAAATTTTTTGATTTTGTAAAATATACTTGTATTTAGAATTTTTTTTTCAATTATTTTTCATGATAAATCCTCCAAACTGCGCGGTCGCAAAATTACCTTTTCTATAATAAAAGATGATTTTGTAATTGAAAAAATGAATTCTCAACAAAAAAGTTGAATTCGTGACCAAAAAATATGAATTTTCAACAAAAAATATAATAGCTTCTGTTCCAACAACTTCTCAATAAAATAGTTCAGGTTTTCCACAATGAGTTGACTTTTCCACAAAATAATTAAATTTTCATGAAAATAGTTGAATTTTCGATGGGGTGGCCCAAAAATGCATTGGAAAATCTTTTTTGTTGAATTTTTATGAATGGCGCCCGGAAATGTGTTCGATTCCATACAAAAATTAATCCATTTTTTTAAAATGATATTTAGAGGTGGCTCAAGCCGTATAAAGTTTAACACGTTATAAGAAAAAAAGACATTTTTGTAAATTTTATGTAGAATCCTCAATGTGAGCTGAATTGAGTTGAATATTAAGATTTCTCTTCACAATTGGCCATAGAATACGAATAAAATATTAGTTCTGTTTTATAGGGTTCCAAAAAGACACTATAAGTGAAAAAATGAGTTTTGCGAGTTTTTGGCGCTAATTATGGTTTTTTCAGTTTTTATTTCAATGTAAAATGTTTCTCATACATAAAACACTACTTTATACTGATAATTAGATTTTTACATAAATTTTTTAAATAATTTATTATTGTTTTTAGCAATTTTCTCTTATGATAGAGACAGAAAGTCACCGTTTAAAAAAAATTCACTTTATGCTCAACTTTCAATTAGGGCGAGGTAATACCTAATTGATGTTTACCAAAATAAGTATTTAACAAATTTATCATTATTGTTAATAATATTTTCTTTGAAAAATGCTAGAAATTGCGGCTTTTTCTAAAATTTGTAACTTTTAGTCCACTTTTCACTTGGAGTGGGTTGATATTTATTTCAATTTTATAGAAATAATTCTTTAAACAAAATTATTATTGTTTATAGCTATCTTCTCTTAGATTCGTGTTAGAAAATTGCGGTATTTTTCTTAAATTTTTGACTTTTTTTCAATTTTCAATCATAGTGAACTAATCATTAATTCAAGTTCACAAAAAGAATTGTTTAAACAATTTATTATTATTGTAAATAATATTCTCTGTGCTTGATGGTAGAAATTTGTGGTTTTTTCTGACATTTTTAACTATTTGCCCATTTTTCACTTGGAGTGACTTATTAATTATTTAATTTAGGCAGAAATAATTGTTCAAACAAATGATTTTTGTTAAAAACTATCTTCATTTATATTAATGCCAGATAGTTGCTGTTTTTTTCTGAAACTTGTAACTTTTTGTGCACTTTTCTCTTAGTGAGGTAATAATTAATACAAGTTCATAAAAATAGTTGTTTAAATAATTGATTATTGTTTATAATTTTCTTCACTTAGATAAGTGCTATAAATTTGCGGTTTTCATCTAAAATATTTAACTTTGCTTTGACTTTTTTATCATCAACAAATGATAAATAAACATTACGGAGAAAAATATTTTAAACAATCTCTTCCTTTTTTGGGAATGTATTTTTTACTAAAGGAAGGCTGATATCAAAATATGTTTAATTTCAAATTTTCTTGTATGCATTCCAATAAACTTCATGTTGTAATTTAAAACAAAAATTGTACAAGTCATTTATACACCTAGTTCTCCCACATGCTCCTAATAATTCTATTCTTTGTTTTTCTCTCTTGTTTAGGATAGCTTTTTTGTTTATATTCATATTTTTAAGCATTGCGAAAAAAGCAGAAATAATTCATTTATAAAAGTAAATTACTATTTTAAAAATGATTCTTGTTGAGGTTCACTTATGATTTGTTCATAACTAAAAAGTCAATCAAAACTTAAGATTTCAGAATAAAAGCAACCTTCTATCATTATTCCAAAATAATATAGTTATGAACAGTAATCAACGGTTTAAATAAGCATGTTTGTTAATTTGCATTAATTATTACCACATCAAGTGAAAAGTGGACAAAAAGTTTAACTGTTTAGAAAAAACCGCAACTTTTCAGCACTTATCTAAGAGAAGGTAGTTATAAACAATTAAAAATTGTTCAAACAACTCTCTGTTAACTTGCATGATTTAATACTTTATTGAGTAAAAAGTGGGTCAAAAGTTAAACATTCCAGAGCAAACCGCGAATATATTGCATTAATGAAGAAGAAGATAGTTATTAACAATAACAATTTGTTGAAGTAATTTTTTTTGCTAAATTCAATCAATTATTAACTTACCCTATGTGAAAAGTAGGCAAGTAGTTGTAAATTTCAGAAAAAAACCGTAGCTTTCTACTACTATTCAAATTATATGTTATAAATATTATTAATAAATTAATTACACAATTAATTTTGTTAACTTTAATTAATTATTCAACTCACTATAATTGAGAATTGAACAAAAAGTACATTTTTTTTTAAAAACTGCAATTTTATAGCATTGTTCTACGAGAATATTATTAACCATAATAATGAATTATCAAAACAATTATCTTTTTCAACAATAATTAAGTATTACCTCACTCTAATTGGAAATTGGACAAAAAGTGGAAAGTTTTTGAAAAAAATCGCGACTTTCTATCTCTTTTCTAAGAGAAAATTGCTAAAAACAATAATAAATTGTTGAAGTATTTTATTTAAGCATTTAAGTATCAGAAAAATGTAATATTTTGTGTATCAGAAACACTTTGCATTAAAAATCGGGGAAAAAACATAATTAACGCCAAAAACTCGCGAAACCTATTTTTTTACTTGAAGGGTTTCTTTTGGACCCTATAAAACGGACTTATGGGCGTTATTCATAAAAATTCGAAAAAAAAAATGTTTGGACCAGTCCAATCCTCAATCTAGAAAGATGAATTCTCAGCCAAAAAGAAAAACATTTAACCCAGAAAATTAATTTTCAACGAAAAAAGACGAATTTTCCACAAAATACATGAATTTTCAAACACATAGTTCAATTTTCAACTAAAATGATAAATCTGCAACCGATAAATGAAATTTTGTGTAAGTAGTTCCACATTTAACAAAAAACGACAAATTTTTAACCCAAAAGTCGAATTTTTTAAAAAACAGTCTAATTTGCGACCAAAAAAGTTCAATTATCAACAAAAAATACAATAGCTGATATGTGTACGAAAAAAAAGAATTTTCAACATGATGGTTAGATTTTTCACCAAAGATTCGAATTTTCAAAAAAAAAAATTAAATTTTCATAAAAATAGTTGAAAATATCAACCCACAAAGATTGAATTTTTAACCAAATAGATTAATTTTCAACTCAAATTATAAATCTGCAACCAAACGAATGAATTTTTTGAAAATGTAGTTCTAAAAAGACGAATTTTGAACTTGGAAGTTGAATTTTTTATAAAGAAAAAAACGAATTTTCAACAACAAAATATTTTTGATGGGAGAAAGAAAAAAAATTCATCTAAATTGTTAAGCTTTAAAGCTGAAAGACGAATTTTCTGTAAAACAGTTGCATTTTCAACCTGAAAATATGAATTTTCAACAAAAAAGTTCATTTCTAACTAAAAAGTTGAATTTTTAACCAACGAAAGATCACATTTTGACCAGCAAGATGAGCTTTTTTCTACCAAAAAAGACGTATTTTTAACTAACAAGAGAAATTATCAACATAAAAGGAAATTTTTATATTTTCAGACAAAAAAAAATAATAAAAAAAGAGATTTAACAAGTGAGTTGAACTTTCATCCAAGGAGATGATGTTTCAACTAAAATTAATGAATCCTCAACTGAAATAGTTAAATCTTTATTTTTAAAATTAATTTTCAACTGAGAAAACTAATTTGCAGTGTAAGAGATTAATTTTCAAGTAAAATTATTAATCTTCAACCAAAAATTAATTTTTCAACAAAGTTGTGCAACCTTAAAAAAATTACAAAAAAAGAGAACTTCTCAACAAATAATGCAATAATAGATATTTTGAACAAAACAGGTTTTAATTTGAGATAAAAAACAGTTGAATTCAAGAAAAAAATACGAATTTAAAAACAAAATAGTTGAATGATCAACCAAAAGGGATGACTTTTCAACAAATTTGTTAATTTTGCTAGCAAATAATAAATTTTTGAACTAAAAATTCAATCGTCAGGAGAAAGCAACTGAAAAAAGTGAAATAAAACAAGAAATGCATGGCAAATAAATGACTGACAGAAATATATAATATAATTGGAAATTAAAATTTAATTATTTGAAATTTATTATTCTTGGCAGTTATTTGAAGGACCTCTAATGGAAATTCCTCGACTTTTATCAGATTTTCTTCAAAATCAATGAGTTTTCCCTGACTTTCCCTAAACAAAAAAATGTCCGGACTTTTCCCTAATATCCACGTATTTCGTCGAATTAAACGAAAAATGTTTATTGTTCAATTGGGAATAATTCAAATTTGAAATCATACAATTTTGAAGTTTTAATCTGAAATTATTCAACACCAAAAAATTTCAATTTAAAATTGTTTAATTTTGAAAGACTCAATCTGAGCTTATTCAATTTTAAACGTTCTGAATTTAGAATCCCAAATTTTCATATCAAACTATCTCAATTTTCAAGTATTATATTCCTTAATTTTTGAATCTGAAATAATTCGATTTTGATCTGATTCAATTCACAAATGGTAAGTATTATACATTTTGAAACTGAAATGCGAAAACTTTGAATTATTTAAATTGTCAATTTTCTAATTTGAAATATTTTTATTTCAAATCCTAAATTTTGGAAAATTTTCAACTCAGTAATGGTGAATACTGAAGGCTCTTAATCTCTGATATTCCATCTATGACCTCTCATCTTTGACCTTTGAATACTGATCTTTGCACGTTTGATCTCCCATCCCTCAGCTTTATACTATGACCTTTGGAATTTCACCTTTTCTACTCAATTTCTTTACATTATTGATAAGAATATATTTTTTTCTATGAGAATTTCAGTAATAAAAAATTGTCAAGTGCCCGTAAGTATTCTATGGCTAATTGTGAAGAGAAATGTTGAAATATTTTATGAAAATTAAACAATTTTGTTGGAAAGTCATACTTTTTTATTGGAAATTCAACTGCTTTTTAAAAATTTGTCTTTTTCGCTTAAAAATTTAACAATTGGATAAAAAAAATTTTTTAGATTAATCTAGAAAAATTTAGTAAGCAAAATTTATTTCTGGTATGGAAATTTAACTATTATCTCGGATATTTGTCTTTCTGGTTTAAAAATTCATCTCTGGTCGTTGTAATTTCATCTTTCTTTGCTAAAAATATAACAGTCTTATCAAACATATTTTCAAAGATGTTTTGATTTAAAAAATTGAAAAGAAAACAATTTGCGGCGCTTACAGAACTTTTTTGCAATTTCTTTATATTATTGATAAGAATATATTTTTCTCCATAAGAATTTCAGTAATAAAAAATTGTCAAGTGCCCATAAGTATTCTATGGCTAATTGTGAAGAGAAATGTTGAGTTATTTTATGAAAATTAAACAATTTTGTTGGAAAGTCATACTTTTTTCTTGGAAATTCAACTGCTTTTTAAAAATTTGTCTTTTTCGCTTAAAAATTTAACAATTGGATAAAAAAAAATTTCTAGATTAATCTAGAAAAATTTAGTAAACAAAATTTATTTCTGGTATGAAAATTTAACTATTATCTTGGATATTTGTTTTTCTGATTAAGAAATTCATCTCTGTTCGTTGTAATTTCATCTTTCTTTGCTAAAAATATAACAGTCTTATCAAACATATTTTCAAAGACGTTTTGATTTAAAAAATTGAAAAGAAAACAATTTGCGGCGCTTACAGAACTTTTTTGCAACTTCTTTATATTATTGATAAGAATATATTTTTCTCCATAAGAATTTCAGTAATAAAAAATTTTCAAGTTCCCATAAGCACGTAGGCAATGTAAAAGCGTCATGAGTTGTCCTGGATAATCTTATGGGTTTTGGTGAGGACTCACGTTTTTCACGCTGGGAACACAAAACGTGACCGACTTAAAAGTTCACCTGAATAGTTCACAAGTGGACAGAGATCTGGACATTAGATTAAATTCTGAATGCACCTTACCTTTATCAGAATACCAAAAGAAAGTAATTATATAAAAATATTATCTGAATTCAACGATATGATTATTTTTACTGTAAACATTTTTTGTCAATAGCTAGAAGGCAAAATATTCCAAAAAATTCCCAGATATTCCTTCAACGTTCTTTAATCTCAAAAATCGTCAAAAATTCTGAAATATTCAATACTGCACTTTTTATGGCTTTTTATTTAGAAATATTTTATCTTGGGGAAAAATAAAGATAGGAAGCTGTTTGATGTCTCAAAATGCGTAGTTTTATTATGCGAGTGTATTCCAATAATTAAATTCATAAATTAATCATTCTCAGGCTAGAAATATCATTTTGAATATTTCTAACTTCAATCAGTGTTGGCTAGGGTGGTCCAAAAATGCATGGGAATTTTTTTTTTCAATTTATATGAATAATGCACGGAAATTTGTTCGAATCCAGACGCAAATAAATTCTTTTTTTTTTGAAAAAAAAATGATATTTAAAGTTGTAGCTAGTCCCATAAAGTTTAACACGTATATCCCATTAGAAAAAAAGACGTTTTTGTCAATTTTATTCGGAATCCTCAATATTAGCTGAATCGAGTTGAAACTCAACATTTCTCTTCACAATTAGCCATTGAATATAAAAAGAATATTAATTTTCAAATATCACCCTGATAAGTTTACTTTATAGCGTCCCGAAAAAACCCCATAAGTGAAAAAATGGGTTTTGCGAGTTTTTGGCGCTAATTATAATTTTTTTTGCCGTTTTTTTTTATAAAAGTTGTTTCTAATACATTAAACACTACTTTATACTGATAATTAGATATTTTTATACGTAGTTTAAACAATTTATCATTGTTCTTAGCAATTTTCTGTTAGAATGGAAATAGAAAGTCGCGGTTTTTTCCAAAACTTTCCACTTTTTGTCCAATTTATAATTGAAAAGAAATAATAGTTAAATAATTTTAACAATCATAGTTGTTTTAACTATTGATTATTATTTTTAATAATATTATCTTTGAATAATGCTACAAATTGCAGGTCTTTCTGAAATTTCCAATTTTTCGTTCACTTTTCACATGGAGTAAGATAATATTTAATTTTATATAGCAAAAATAATTGTTTGAACACATTTTTATTGTCTATAGCCATCTTCTTCTATAATAATAGATAGTTGCGGGTTTTTACTGAATTTTTCATGTTGTGTCCATTTTTCAATTAGAGTGAAGTAATAATTAATTCAAGTTAACAAAAATAATTGTTCAATTTGAATAATGCTAGAAAGTTGTGTTTTCTTTATGAAATTTACAACTATTTGCCTATTTTTCACATAAGGTGAAATAATAATTAATTTAATTAGGCAAAAAAATTATTCAAAAAAATTATTATTGTTTATAGTTACGGTTTCTTCTGAAATATTTAACCTTCTACCCACTTTTTTCTTAGTAGAGTAATAAATAAGGCAAGTTAACAGACATAGTTGTTTAAACAAATTTTAAATGTTTATAACTACCTTCTCTTGGATAAGTGCTAAAAAGTGGCTGTTTTTTTCTGAACGGTTAAAATTTTTATCCAATTTTCACTAAGTGTGTTAATAATTAACGTAAGTTAGCAAATATGCTTATTTAAACACTTGATTATTGTTTATAACTATATTCTCTTTTGATTAATGCTAGAAAGTGGATTTTTGCTGGAATCTTTAGTTTTGTTTTGACATTTTATTTATGAACAAATAACGAGTGAACCTTAACAAGAATCATTTTTTAAATAATATTATACTTTTTTGAGTGAATTATTTTTGCTATTTTCCCAAGGTTTAAAATACGTTTTTTTACTAATCATTTGTTCATAACTAAGAAGGCAAAGGAAAATTAAACATTTTAGAAGAAACTGCAAATTTCTAGCAATTATCTATCACATATGAACAATAATAAATTGTTGAAACAACTATTTTTATCAACTTGCAATAATTATTACCTCAATAAGTGAAAAGTGCACAAAAAGTTGGAAATATCAGTAAAAACCGCAACTTTCTACCATTAAGCAAAGATAAAATTATTAGCAGTAATAATACATTTTTTAAACAATTATTCTTGTTAACTTGAATTAATTATTGCTTTACTATAATTGAAAATTAAACAAAAAGTCCACAATTTCAGAAAAATACCGCAACTTTCTAGCACTCATCTAAGATAAGATAGCTATACACAATAATAATTTGTTTAAACAATTATTTTAGCTAAATTTAAATAAATTTTTTCAGTGATAGGAAGTTGCGGTCTTTTCTAAAAATGTTAACTAGTTGCCACTTTTTCACTTGGAGTGACTTAATAATTATTTAATTTGAAAAAAAATAATTGTTTAGACAGCTTATTCGTAATGGGATGGTAGTCGCTTTCTTAACGGTAACGGAACAATAGCCTAAAATTCGTAGAACCCATCGATATAAAGGTATGATTCACAAGTTTATCACGCCTGACGTTTGAGGTTGGGTCGACGCGTTCCATAACCGAACAGGGGCGATAGCGAATGTGCATACGCGCAGAACAATTATGGTTATCTGATGAGTCTTCTCCCTCTTTGTTCTTGGCTTTATGATTCAATCAGTAACCGCTCCAAATAGTCTAGTCTTTACAAAGATCCTGCAGCAAATTTAGGGCAAGTAACCTCAGTGATCTCATAGCGCAAAGTTCTGAACTCGCAAAGGCGCACAGTGCGGAGAATTCAAAAATTGGGGTTCAAAATGATGCAGAGCCTATAATTTTTATCCACTTTCATCTTTTTTTTTTAATTAAAGCTAATTAAATTGTAAAGAGGTATTTCGATGCGGATTTTGCGAAAGAAGGCTCTGTTCATTCATTTGTAAATTGAAGCCTGGAAGATTTATTCATCACGTTTTCCCCGCGAAATCAAGTGAAATCAATATTTCATCAAAATCAAGCACTAAAGTATGATTTTTCTGTTTTTTATAAACAATTTTATTGAATAGGCGCCTCTAGATATATAAAATGCATTTTTTGTGCGAAATCTTTAGTTTAGCCTTCAAAAATGAAAATTTCATAACAGAAATGGACGATAAATAATATTTACCATTGTATGAACAATACTGATTAACAAATGCATTAAACAGTCATTCTTTGATAGAAAAAAAATCATTTTCTGCATAATTGTTCATTTTTAAAAATGACATTTGACAATATTTTTAATTGTTTTTAACAATTCAAATCAACAAATGCATTCAATAGTCGCTTTTCAATAGGAAAAACCTCTTTCTGGCTGAAATGTTTATCAGATCACAAAAAATGAGACCCCTACGAAACATACTAACATCTAATAACATTTCCTATTGTTATTAACAATCTTGATCAATGAATTCTAATAATAATTCTTTCTTATAGAATAAATCTGTTTTTTGGGTTCAATAGCTATTGTAACCTTAAAATAAGGAACCGAATCGTGAAACGTCTACACTCAACATCTTTTTTCAATATTGTAATCAATCAAGATGAACCAAATCATGAGACTTACCCATTTTTGGACAAAAATTTCTGGTTTTCAACAGCGATGTCCACTCTTTTCTCAATCATCTTCAATCGGCAGATCCTGAATTTGTGCATTCATGGCACGAGGGACACCCTCCTTAAGCGTTCTGAAGTTTTTTATTTATGTATCAGTCGTGATCAACAAATTGTGACAAAAACCTTCATTGGTTGCAATCCGACTGATTTTGCGGGTATTGAATTTCCTTATCCTCTTCAAAATCTTATTATTTCCCTTTTGGGACTCTTCTGTCAATTGGCCGATGGACAATAGGTAATTTTCAATGACCTTAGCACCATCAGTCGGATTGCAACTATTGAAGATCTATGTCACAATTTGTTGATCACGAATAATTTATACATAAACAACTTCAGAAACTCGTCCCATGGATGCACAAGTTTAGGATCTGCTGATTGGAGATGATTCAGACAAAAATGGAAAACGTCCATTTCTGTTATGGAATTTTTATTTTTGAAGGCAAAACAAATGATTTCACAGAAAATATGCATTTTATATATCCAGAGCCGCTTATTTATCAAATTTGATTTCAATATTTGTGTATAACAAACAAACAAATAATACTTCAGTGTTTGATTTTGATGAAATATTGCAACGTGATGGAAAGAGCTTCCGGACATCAATGTACAGCAAAAATCGAGTTCGTTCATATATTTGTTTATAACAATTGAACGAATTGCCGGGACTTCATCTAAGTTATCAGGATTTATAATTCGATTGTAAATCTATCGGGTTTGAACTTTTTGAGGTAATATGAATGAATGATACAGAAAAGGCATCTCAAATATGGAAGATTATGGTTTTTTGGCAACATATTCAAAACCATACATTCTATATTACTAAATTAAATGACTATGTTTCCCAACTGGAAAAAGCGACCCAGCTCGAACACATACTCCTCGGAGGGACAAAAATAATATTATTGACGTCCACCTGGCCTGGATGAAGGCCAGAACTAACACGCACAAAGAAAACGCGCAGTGCCCGCCTTCACCCAACCAGGATAAAGCACAGATTCAATAGATAGAAAAGGTCGTTGAATTGCCCTCCGCATTTACAACTCACTGGAATATTCTACCCTGTCTTCAGGCTCGGTCAACTCTGTACAGAGAAATGGCGAATTTTCAGGACTAGGGCATGGGGACGAAGAGGCATTAAGGGGTGCAATATTAGTTATCTGGCCCATCGCAGATGGCGCAAACTTTCAACGCCGAAGGGTGGGACGATGTAAACAGTGCGCGCGGAAAATTGTTTGTCTGGTTTCCAGGACGATGGTCGATAGGTCTGCAGTGGTTGGAAAATACCATTTTGCTGGTTATGTAGTTCGGTACTGCAATCCTTCAGACAAGGGCAAAATGAAGTGAATGAGAAACGTAAAATGGGAAATAGAATAATAATTATTTTTAATTTCCTATTTTTCGTTTCTTATTTGCCTCATTTGGTCTTTATTCTTCCTTTTTTGTTCAATTATTTTAGTATTCAACACACGTAAGCAAACGAGATATACATATACAAAGACCAACACATGCGCGCGTCTGTAGTTCTCCGGTTCATCACAGATAGCGCTGAATTTCGCCATTTATTTTCCACAGAGCTGACCGAGCCTGCCCTTCTCGCGAAATGGTGACCTGTACACATATGCACGGTCTTCAGCCTATTTAATTAATTAATTTAACGTCTAGGTAAACTAAGGTCACGAAACCAGGGCCTAGGCGTCTTAACGTTAACTCGTGAAAAATAGTTCCCCATGGTCCCGTCGGTCCTGTGATAAGGCCAACACAACGCTGCCCAGAAGTCAAAATTTCGTTGACAGGCCACCCGAAGATCACGTATAGGAAGGCCTTTTGAGGCTATGTCAGGAAATCTAGAGGCCTGTTCAACGACACCATCTGCAATCTGATTACCCCTGATCCCACTGTGAGACGGAATCCAGCAAAAGCGTATAACAAAACCTTCTCTCACGGCAGCTGCCACGCTGTATTCCACCACGCACGCTAGTACTGGGCCCGTCGGTTCCGGGAATCTGCGCAGAAGTCGTTAAAGAGCCAAACGCTATTTAGGGAATATGACTACATTTCTTATGCTCGACTCTATTGCGAACTTCACCGCAAAGAACAACGCATACAGTGACGCAGAGAGAACAGACGTGTAGTGTCCGCGGCCCACCACCCCCAAGGACGGATCAACTGATCCACCTGTATAGACACATGTTGCCCCAGGAAGAAGTCGACCAACAAATTTGCCGAAGAGCGGCCGGGGAGACGGATAATTCTTGAAGGTGTAAGCAGATTCCAGGTAAATAGACATCTCTGCCAGTAAATCGCTCCAAAGGGTCGTCAAAGTAACCTGGATGTAAAGAACAATCCATGGCCCACTCAAAGGCGTCCATTGCTTCACACGCCTACATTAAACCCCCTTTATACGGGTTAACCTTGAAGGTCCCTAACCAAGTCACAGCGACCAAATCTTCCAACTTTCTCGCTGAAGGGCTGTTATTCCAGAAAAAGTTACGGAGGATGAACCTATTCACCAACAGAGATCTACGGAATGACAGAGGAGTCCTGAAAGCCTCGGAGACGAGCACCGTGATGGGCGTCGAGCTCATGTACCCCAAATCCACCCTGAGAGAAGCATGATGAATTTTGTATAACATTCTTAAGGCCGTCGCGCTAGCCCTGAGAAGAAGGGGAGCTTCTCACTCCAAGCACGCTCTGACCAATCCTTTATGGGCTGTGAGCAGGAGGGAGGGGGAGACGCGCCAAGAGATTCTCGCAATAACCCGGTAGATATTGACTGCTCTGGAGGCTTTAGCAGCGATAGCCCAAATATGGGGTATCTAGGACATTCTTCTATGGAGAAATATCCCCAAGTAGTTGAGGGCGGACTTAAACTGAATGACTGTTTCGTGAATCGTGATAGAAATATCCTGGATCTTTAACCTACGGCTAGAGAAGACGCACAGCTTCGACTTTGGGATTGAGATCAAGAGTCCCGAAATCGTAAGCTTTGCTGGATTCCGTCTCACAGTGGGATCAGGGGTAATGAGATTGCAGATGGTGACGTTAAACAGGCCTCTAGATTTCCTGACATAGCCTTAAAAGGCCTTCCTATACGTGATCTTCGGGAGGCCTGTCAACGAAATTTTGACTTCTGGGCAGCGTTGTGTTGGCCTTATGGCAGGGCCGACGGGACCATGTGGAACTATTTTTCACGAGTTAAAGTTAAGACGCTTAGGCCTTGGGATAACCTGTCAGACCCTAATCTTAGGAAGTATGATGCCTCTTGAATAGAACCACCCGTGACGTGCAGGAGCAAATCATCTTCGTACATTTTATTTCATGATCATAATTGTAGGATTTGCTTGATACAACGACTGACAGATTGTGTTGCTGCCTTGTGATAAAGCTTCTTGTACGTAATAAACAGTTTTCTAACATTTTCTCATTCGAGCAGGCTGTTCTCCTGATATAAACTTAAAGTGCGGAGGCAGCACAAAGCCTAGTTTGCACTAAAAATTCTGGAATGCTTAGTATTTGTTTACTTTTATTTCCGTGGCAGTTATCAGGGCCAGAATTATCTCCAACTTTTTTGTCAGGTCCTCCATGGAGATGGCTTTATGAGGGTACAGCTCGGCTAAGTCTTTCTGAAGTGGTGCTATGTCCCATGTAGTTGAATATTTTGGTGCTGGTGGTTTCAAGGCTGAAAGTCTACAAGGGCTGTTCGACAGTCTGTGACCTTTTGAATTTTTTCGCGCAGTTACTTGAAATGCACTACTGATCCCGTCAACGCCGTATATGCATAGACTCTTATTAGATCTTGAGCAAGCTGGGTCATTTATCCATTCAGTGTTTGATATCCATTAAAAGGAGAGAACCTCGTGAATGTTAACGAAAATGGAAAAAAGTGAATTTCATGTGCTGATTAGGCATTCTTTTTCACCAGCACAAGTGACGCCGAACGTTCAGGTCGCCCAAAAGAGGTCATCACGCCACAAATTGTCGACAAAATCCATAGAATGATATTAGACAATAGCAGAATGAAAGTGCGTGAGTTCGCTGAGGCTGATGACAGCTCAACTGAGCGGTTACATCACATTTTACATGAATATTTGGATAGAAAAAAGCTATCCGCCAGATGAGTGCCGCGATTGCTCACATTCGACCATAAGCGCAGCCGTGTGCCCACTTCAAAGAAGTGTTTGGCGATGTGCAGTCGCAATCCGAACGAGTCTTTGCGTCGTCTCCTAACCGTGGATGAAACATGGATCCACCACTGCTACCACATCCACCATATTCTCCAGATTCAGCCCCCTGCGACTATTTCCTGTTTCCAAACCTGAACAAGTGGACGAGCGGTAAGAGATTTAGGTCGAATGAAGAGGTCATCACCGGAATAAACGCCTATTTTAAGGGCCCTGAGAAAACTCATTATTTGGAAGGAATAAAAAATGTGGAAAAACGGTGGACTAGATGTATCGAGCTAAAAGGAGATTGTGTTGAGAAGTGAAACGCTTATTTGCTGAAAAAAAATCTTCGAGTCGAAAAGTCATTGACTTATCAGACAGCCCTGGTATTTTTGTAAGAAATGGCCGTCGTGTTGTCCATTCTATGCAGTATTTCACAGCCATGATATGCAGGGCCGGTTCTAGACCAAAAAGTAAGACGGAGTCTGGATACGAATTACAAGAGGGACTCTGAACACTGATTTCGACACTGCTCTGCCGAATACGCCGAGAGAGATAGAGTCAATTATCCAAATAGAGAAGTGACACAATCTATTTTCATCATCGAATTCTTGGCTCCAGCCGGCTACAAAGTCGCAGCCAACAAGAAGGAAAAAGAGCAGAGGTTTCGAAACCTTAGAAGGGAGCTGCAGCGACTGTATTTAGAACATTTGGTTAAAATAATTGTCCTCGTAATCGGTGCTCTGAGAGCTGCAAATCTATGACTAGTTCGTCACCTCAAAGCCATATTCGAGTGCCAAAAACATGCCGAAGCACTTCTGAGATGGATGCAGAACTCCACATTCCCTTAATTGAATTAGCATTGTTTCACTCAGAACATTTAAAAAAAGCTCATTAGCGTTAAAGAAATGATTTTCTGGGTACACAAGAATACAATTTAATACATAATTTTTCATGATTTAACCGGTAATTTTTTTTGACATGAATTTTTCTGTTCAATTAAACGAATAATAATATATCAAAAAACATTTTCTAAATTCAAAGCTAGTGGAAGTACAAAGTTATTATTTGAAATTAGAAGTTTTCTTTCTGTTTGATCGATTTCGCATGCAAATTTAAACTTCTTCGGGTACTCTTGGAAGTTTGGATTTTCTGAAATTGAGTTTAATTTTGAAATCATTCAAAGCTACTCATGTCGCTTTAAAATTGAGATCTCTCAAAAACACATTTGCGCAATTCGTTTAGATATAAAATCTATCTAGAATAACGCAAATCGGTTGTTTGATTTGAAGGCCGATTCCGATCAGTTTCGAATATTCTATAACTGATGTAATCTGAAGCGCCCTGTGGTGGTTCGTATGTAAAATATTTGTTCCGATTGACAGCACACCTCTAACGTAGTTAAAGAAACAACTTCTTGAAATTCGAAATTAATTCGAAGTGTGCAAGTATAATTTCCATATGTTGTCAAGGACGCCAGAGAAGTATAACGCTTCACTGTTTCCCGAGCGAAAGTCGAGTTGCAATTACAATATCTTGTAATTGAGCGAAATTACTTTTACTGATGCTACATATAAGCACAATTGAAGTACTTTATAACCCTTTGGTCATCGTTAGGGAGGAAAATTTCTTGCTGGTATATGAGTGAATTTAGAGTTCCGCGCCTGAACACTTGCAATAATATCTACACTTTCTTAGTATCGAGCGCATTCGAACGATTGAATTTTGATGGCTCCTTGCCTAATCTTCAAGTTTCGAAATCGATATATGTAACTTTTCTTTTCAAAACACGAAACTTTGGAGGTTTACTACATTTAGGGATTCGTAGACACGTGATTTTCTATATAGAAATGTTCTCTTTTTGACTAAAACTTCAACTATTTGGTTAAGAATGTATGTGTTATGGTTAGAATTCAACTATTTGGTTGAAAGTTGAATACCATTGTTAAAAAATCATTTTTTATGTTAAATATTTAACTTTTTGAGGAAAATTCATCTATTTGATTGAAAAGTTCCTTTCATTTGTTGAAAGTACCTTTTTTTCACTATTCTTCTTTACACATTCTTCTTAAAAAAGAAAAGTTTCAAAATCAACCGCAAAAAGTGTTTATAGAATTGATTCAGCTTTAATTTTTAAAATGCGTTTAAATTGGATGCAAATTGTGACCTGTGGCCTGATTCGTTGAAAAAGATCGGTTTTGGTACCAATGTGCGGTTGACGGTATATTACGATTAAAGAGTCGGTGTTTTAGTTTTTAATGTTTCTTTAATCATTTAGATTTATAACTTCTATCTTCTCTTAGAGTAATGCTAGAAAGTTGCGGTTTTTCTGAAATCTTAATGTTTTTGAATCCTAATTAGACGTAGAAGAGAGGTTCATCACTCTTAAAATTTGATTTAGAAGAAGGGAAAATGAAGAAAAATTTTCCAAGTCAGTAATAAAATTTTTGAAATGATTTTAGTTTTGCTTTTGAATAGAAAATTGTTCAAATAAAACAGAAATTTTAAGAATAATGTCAATTCCTATTCAGGAAAATAGTCTTTACAAAAAATGTCGTTTGATTTCATAATTATAATTTTATTTCCAAAAATACCTGTTCCAAATCAGAAATCTTTTAAACCTTTTAATTTATTCAAAAATCTCTATAAATCTTACAAATCTTCTGCAATCATTAAAATCTTTTTGGCTCTTGTAAATTAACTAGAACAAATTAGTAATTAAAATTTTATGTTAATTTTCTGAAGATGCAAGTAGACCATGTAACCGACAGATTTCACGAAATCGTAAAAGCTTGTATAAATTATGATATCACTTTTAACAAATCAGAGTAATCATATTTTGTGTCTTGTGACCGACTCTAATGATATGTAAATATCTGAGAATGACAAGCTTCACACCTATAATAAAAACGATTACGTCTATAGGAAATATTTTTTGTATTATGCAATTAATGTTTAATTAAAATGATAGGCTTTACACCTAGAATCTGTGAAATAACGATTGTAGAGTATTATATAATCCATTGAAACACTGCAATATTTAACGGTTATATTCTTAATCAAAGTAGCCAATAATACATTTTAGTTTTTCCTCTAATTCAAAAAGATGACGATTGTTTCTACTCTCTTCTTATCATTGGCGGTTCTCCTGAATTCCATTGGTAAGTATAATAATATATATCTATAATTTTAGGTCTATTTCTTAAGCAATACGCCAATCAGAATGTCTGCGGTGTAATCTAAATTCTATGCCAAATACTATTCTCGTTTGAACTTTATTTTACTTTTTCCGAAATGTGTGTGAAAAAAAAATTGAATTCAAGAAGCGTCCCTGTTGGTGCGGAATTCGTGCCACATGTTACCACGTGCATATATGGTACACTCCTAAGCGTTCATTCAAAAATTACGTGAGGCGATTTCGAGGGAGGAGGGGGTAAATAATACTCAAGAAAAATGTACACTACAAAAATAAGAGGCTGGAAAGAGATTACAGTTTAAAAAATAAAAAATAATTTTGGGTGAGGGAACTGGCAGCCTCCAGCTCTACCACAGCAAATTTGAGACATTAAAAACCTCAACCTCGCCAGAATTTTGGACCTTTGTTGGGCTCTCCAAAACTTCCAAAATTGTCAAAAAATCAACCATATCGCACAAAAACTTTCCTTGAAATAAATTATGAACTCAGGCTAACTATAAACATATCAGAATTCCGGGCTACTTTTGAGCTCTCCAAAAGCCTGAAAATTATTTTACAAATTTAAACCTAACACTAAAAACTTGCTTTTTAGTATTAGGGTTAACGGTTTTTGTGGGTTTCACAAAAACCGCTACAGAAATAAGAAATAATCGTATCATTCACCTTCACAAAACCCTCAGATATATCACAACCCCGCAGTAACAATCAGCATACTCTAAAAATCAGCCCGGGCACATTTAAATAAACCCCACTAGGCTGCCTTAAACTAAAATAGCCATAAAACTTTCAAATTAAAAAAAAACCCGACACCTTCTTAAGAGTCTATTTAATATCCTTATCTTCGCAAAAATATTCAACAACTCCAAAAACAACTTCTATTTCATTTAGTCAACCCTGTCTTGGCTGCCTTTAACTAAAAGAGCGAAAAAGTTAAGAATGTAAGATAATCACGCAAGACACCTTTTGAAAGCTTTTGGTCATAACCTCATTTTCACGTTGTTTTTTCATTCATGAATATTACTGTGAAGAGGAGTGTATGGAGTAGTATCTTGGAAAGGTGTCTCCAGCGAATATTTGTAATTTAACATTTTTTTCTCTGGTTTATTTAGAGGCAGATTGAACACTATCCAATGGACAGGGTTCGTTAAATGTACCAGGGTTTATTTTTTGGGGTTGTTGAATATTACAGTGTAGATAGGGATATGAATTGGAGTCTTGGGTGAGTGACTAAGGTGACTCTTCTTAGTTTGAAATTTGTTTGTTTGTTCTAGTTTAAGGCAGCCGAGACGGAGATCGTTAAATGTACTGAAGGTTGTTTTTTAGGCTTGTGGAATATTACTGTAGAGATGTAAATATTATTTAGAATCTTGGGCGTATGTCTAGTATGATTATTTCCAATTAAAAAGATTTCAGTTTGTTTCAGTTAATTGCAGCTGAGACGGGTAACGTTAATGTACTTGGGTCTGATTTTTGGCGTTGTTGAATATTACAGTGAAAATGGGGATATGAATTAGAACCTTAAGGAGGAGTCTGACTGACAATTTTTAATCCGTAATATTGCTAGTCGTTTTACTTAAAGGCCAGCTGAGTTAAGGTTCGCTAAATGTCCTGGATTTTTTTGCGGATAGGGGGTGGAATATTTGTGTGTTGATAGCGATATGACCTGCAGTCTTGGAAAGGTATCTAACATTTTTTTTAAATATCTATATTTTAAATTAGAGGTAGATGTTAGAGTTATTTATTCTTTTCGGATAATCAATGTTGATATTTTCAGTAAGCTAAGCAATAGATAAGATCTATGATATAGGTTTCGTTGTATTGGAATTGTTTTGTATTGTATTAACTATATCTTTGGGCTAGATTTCTAGTGTCAGGATTGATTATGTGAAATTGTTCTTGAGGTTTTTAAAGAGACTAAAAGTAGCCCAAAATGCTAATATGCTTATAATTAGGCCAATCACATAATTTATTGTAAGGGTAGTTTCTATGTGATAGGGATGGTTTTTTAACAAGTAATTTTCAAAGTTTTGGAGAGTCGAACAAAGGTCCAAAATTCTGGCGTGATTGTTGTTTTTTATTTGTTCAATTTTCTGTAGTGAAGTAGGTAGCTGCCAGCACCTCCACTTGAAATTGAACTTACTGAGAAAAATAAAACAGCTAGAAAATTGCAGAGTAGTTCTTTTTTATGAACGTTTACAAGCAAGATAAAAGTAAATCGATTTATTCAGAGCGGTTTTTCATTAAGGAATAGATCATAATGGTGTGAAAGTAAGTGGGACGATAGTCGTGGGACATAAGGCATAGACTTTGAACCCACTCCGCCAGCTTGCGGCTTCGATTCCCGCCTCTCACTCTGAAAGATCCTCGGCGGCCCATGCAGTGAACACTAGCCTAGCAAAGAAAGTTTTTTATCTTCGGAGAGTCGTGGGATCGGTATCTGTAGAGAAAAAAGGTTCTTTAAGTACTTACAGCCGTTGTTCTAGGGGTTTAAAACCAACCCTCAACTGTAGGTCTCCCTTCCACCATCAAACGAGCTTGTGGGAATTTGAGAAACTAAAGTAATTTTTTTTCTCTTCTGATTTTGTTCTTTCGACCCCGATCTTCTTTTGTCCTTTCTTTGGTTTTTGTTACTGATTTCTCAAAGTATAGGGAAAAGTTTTCGATGGAAAATACTGGTTTGAATTCGAGATCGAGATGTTGAGGTTATCAGAAAGTAAAAAATGTCTAGTTTATAAATTATACTTGAGTCATAGACTCAAATAGACTATAAACATCACTCTGGCGTAATTTGAACATGAGCCTCTACTCTTACCCTGGAAATATCGTAAGAGAAGCATTTTTGGAAAATGTATTGAAGATAAATCCTCTCTATTTTGAATACGCACATCAAATAGTAACCTTCTAGAAAACCTGATAACTAATTTCAGTTGAAGTAATGAGCATGGAGGTTTGTCTGCCGTAACCGGGTGACCCGGAAGACCTACAACTACAACAAGTGAAGAGTTGTCGTTGAACGTGATGTTATCTTTTGTTGAAAATCCGTATACATCTGTTCGTCGTATCGCTGCAGAGCATGGAATTGGAATAGCTTCTGTACACCGAGTACTAAAGAGAAATAACTTTCATCCGTATCAAATTCATTTGGATCAAGAATTACATGAAGATTATTTTGACCATAGGCATTAGCGTTAGGGTGTTAAATTTTGTATTGATGGTGCACATGAGTGCATTTGGAGTTATTAAAAATAGTTTAATTTAAAATATTGGTTCCAAAGATGGGGTTTAGTATTTCACCAGTCTCCACCATGTCACTAACAACAACACCTACAGTTTTATAATGTCGAAGGCATTTGAGTACATACATTCAGATATTAAAATTAAGTCTTAATATATTAAGTTTCAAGGTTTCGTAACGCAGGGCAGAACCCCTTATAGTTTAAGTTGGCTATCAGTCCGTGCATCTCTTCATCCATCGCACTTTGTTCAAAAAGGAAAAACAAAGGGCACTCGTAACTCCTAACTCAGAAGTCACCATTCGCAACTTGCAAGAGCGGGAAGAAGGAAAAGTGAAAAGAAATTAAGGGTAGTAATTTGGGTGCATGAGGGTCGGAAAGTAGGAACGTGTGGGGAAATGAGGGTAGGGTTAGTTGTGAAATTGGTAAGAAATCAGAGGTGGGTGAGTATGGGAACTTGGGAAGTCAGGGCAAATGAGTGCGATAGAAGGCGTGAATTGGAATGTTACACAAGAGTGAAGAGAGAGGGGAGTAGATGATGAAGAAGTTTCAGAACTTGGAGAAAAGAGGGGAAGCGAAGGTTGATTAGTGGGGTGGTCAAGTAGTGGACTAATTGTCTAAAGAAGGATCTTTTAAATTCCGAGTAATTATTTGCTCACAAAATAACGATTTTGGATTGCTATTGTGATTTTGAACTAAGAAAAAGTAAATTGGGTTGGAAAATGAATTTTTTCACATTGAAATTATGATTTGTAAATACGTTATATTGATGGAGGTTACTTAGCCTATATTCACAATTTTCAAACAACTTTCGATCGTTGTGTAAATAAAGTCGACAATGTAATAACCAATTTGCACATTTATTATTTTTGATATATTTTTTAAATTACAAATTCATGAATCTTTTTGTTTTTTCTACAGGAATATCATCAGGTATACCGCCCAAAACAAAGGACTTACAGCCGAATTTCGAGATGAGCAGTGAACATGAGAATAATCAAGGTAACCTAAGTGCAAATAAAAATTGATAATATAAGCGTAAATTAATAAGCAGCTTCGAACTCTTATAAATTTCTTGAAATAGAAAATATGCTATACGCATGGAAAATTGTTTCCAATGTTTTGAAGAAAATTTTGTGAAAAAGTATACTATACCGGAATATTGTTTTTTTTTATTGAGCATCTTTTTTGTCAGTTTGTTTCCTTTTGAAGCATGCTGCTCCACAATACATTTTGGTAGAATCAAAAAAGAATTATAACTACTTTGGCAAGCGCCTCAACATATTTGCTGTCCTGCATATGGGACCCCCACAAAAAAATGTTATGGGAAATTCAGCATA
This sequence comes from Andricus grossulariae, assembly GCA_011634705.1. Lineage (NCBI taxonomy): Eukaryota > Metazoa > Arthropoda > Insecta > Hymenoptera > Cynipidae > Andricus > Andricus grossulariae. The sequence continues at coordinate 212,496,130 of JAABKJ010007545.1, read as the reverse complement.
AGCCTATAATAATTTTCTTATAATCCTATCATTTTTTCACTACGATATGAAATTCATTACAGAAAATCATAATATAGTAAACTATCATATGATGAGCAGCATTGAAATAAATGATACGAAAATATTGAAAGAATGAATGGAAGAAGGAAACCAAAAAGACAAATTTTAAACAAAATAGATGAATTTGTAATTGAAAAATTCAATAGTGGACTTCTTAACCAAGAAGATATAATTTTCAACTAGAACTAGTTCGATTTCTGTTAGATTTCTATTATTTCAGTTTGAATTTAATTGAAAGAACGAGAAAATAAATAAAAAAAGGGAAAAGTCTGTGAAGGCGGCAACAATAAATAGGAAATTTGGTAACTTATAGATTAAGAAATAATAGTTCAAATGGACCTTAAGGTTTGCTTTCAATACTTTTAAAATATTAGGTATTTTTAATTTAATATTTTTCAATATTAGGCATATTTTATCGTCAAAATAATCCTTTTTATCGACGGGATTTTAAAGAAGTTCTAAGAATACATAGTAAATTCAAAAGAATTCTACGTTGATTTTAACAAGTATAAAAGTTCATCCCAGAGAAAATATGCCGGAAAAAAAGATAGTAATTTTCTTCCTAAAAAAGAGTTTGGAATTTTATCCGGGAAGGAGTCTGACAATCCCTTTTTGCCCTTCTACATATTATAATATTGCTATTCCTGTTGAGAAAACGAGCTCGGGCACTTTTCTCCCTAAAATATAATGCTTACAATTAGGCCAATTTTTAGCCCGATCGGACAACTTTCATTTTGGAGGTGGGTACACTTCAGAAATTATGCCCCATTTTTATTATCGCAACATTCACGAAGGTTGAGCAATGAAGATAAAAAATATTCTACAATAATAGCCATCCAATTCGACAAGTTATATATGTGTGTCTGTGTGCATCAAGGAGCTAACTTTCTTATCGCAATAACTTCGAATTATCTTCACCTGATTTACCTTAGCATACAGTGAGGTCGTAACCCTTGAATGTCTTACCGCGAATTCAAAAGCCCACTGCGCCACCCATGTTCTCAAAAAGAACAGCATATGTTGTATACTATGTGGCTGGTTACATGCTCTGCCTCTCTCATGTACATGTGCCTATTTCCTGGGATCCCAAATGCCATGTATTTGTGATACTCTTACTTGTGTTTACTTACATGAACAGTTCGGTTTTCGCGTATGCGTACGTAAGCCTGCCATGTGTAAGAGATTGGTGGTAGGATGTATGAGAAGCACGTTGTTGACGTACGAGAAGCGCGGCGCCGTATACGACATATGCCACTGAATCTCATCCCACCGACACGTTCCGACAGCACCTTTTCATTCTGATATGATCCTATGAATCACTTTCTTCGCATTAACAATATATGAATACAAAAGCACTGACCTTTATCCCGAGAAATTGTTAAATAAATTTTCACTCACTGAAAATATGTGTAATCGAAGATGAAATTAGACGAAACTTTTGAACAATTTTTTAAGACTAGATGCTGATAGAATATATTATACAAAGAAATAAAGCTGTTGCAGCAATCTGAGGTACCATAAAAATATGTTGGTAGTGTACATACATATTGTAAGAAGAAATGGAAACAGCTCGTGTTTGGGATGGTGGAGCAGATCCACTTCTGTGCAGCGAAATGTGCAAAAGTGTCAAGAGCTTTTAATTAAAATATGGAGATCAGGACCCAAAGCTCGGCATTGTGGCTGCTCGAGTCTGGCTACAATAATAACAGATAATATATCGCTCTCAAAATCCACTGTAACCGGTTCTTTAAAACAATGAATTCAGATCCGCTACTCGTTATTATCAATGGAACAATGACGTTCCTGAAGTTCTTGCACTTTGGTTCACAACGCTTCCTGTTGCCTTCAATCATTGTCGACTCAAGAGCATGCGGCCAGAAATTCTTGCCTTATTATAATCCGTGCAAATTAACGAAATTAAAGAGACTTGTGGAAGATAGCTAGATAGACGGTGGTATAATGGGAAATCGATTTTCATCAGCAGTGAAGGAACCATTTTTCTAATCGTCTAGCAAATAACCTACCACACGCATCGTGGGATGTATCCTCATTAGTCTTCTCTGACTCGGTCCAGTTAGCTGATTGGTTCACAAGTCATTATCTCCATTTCACGCTTCGAGGCACCCACTAGTCTAGTGAATGTCGAATGTGACACCGGTAACGATCGATGCCATTTTGTACACCATTGATAGTTTTCTGGTTGTTTTATATCCCCGTGATTCATTTTTTATTAAATTAGATAAGAAGATATACCAAGTTTGTTAACAATTTTGTCATTAGAGTTCAAATTTGAAAGTTAGAGAGTTTTAAAATTTGTGTTTAATCTAAATTTAATAATAGCACAATCCGACCCGAAAAGCCTTGAAATTCGAAAGCCTTAAAAACCCGACTAGGCATTAACGTTCAATTTCGAAATTTCAAAAAATTATCGGATATTTTAGGAAATTTTTTTAACCGAAATTTCAGATCAGGTTGGATTTTTAAAAAGTGTTTCAGGATTACTTCAGGATTCTTCTCCTTTTTGAAATTGATTTTCCTACGAGGTTCCCAATTTGGCATTTCGGAATTTCTGACTTATCTCTGTTCGTCAACAACGATAACTATTATTACAAGCTCCAGTAAATTCATGATAATTTTCCATCGTTTCCATGTACTCTATCCCTCATACAATTACATGAAATGAACTATTTCTATGCTTGAATCTATTCTTTATCTGGTCACATCATCCTTGTTTCTCTAAAGCGACCAGAAATATGTAATTTTTGGTTGTAACAAGAAAATTAATACTTGCGCTTACGGCACGCGCCAAATTTACGTGAGATTTTCTCGAAAAGGGGGGCTTCAAAATTCCAAATTCAAAAGTGCCTTGGGGAATAGTTGTTTAACCTGGGGGTTTCGTTCTCGGCTTAAATATTCAGGAATGATCCGGCTATATGCCCCTATATATCGTTCGCTTGTAAATGTGTTGTTTGGTGCAGTGAGTTTTTTTTCAATAAATTAACAACTTAAGTTAAAACATGGAACCATTATACCACTATGTGCACATCATTGGTCCTGGGTCAAGCTAAGAGTAGTAAAATATTACTTGAACCTGCGATTTTCTATATTAAAACCATTTTTGGAGTTAAATATCAAAAATATTACACAGAATCGCTGCTTGTGAATGTTAATTCATCATAAGAATATAATCCAGGAGTGTTAGAACGACATTCTACGCAATAATGGTTTTGGAGGCGGTACACTACAAATCGTGCGACGGCTCGCTGCGCGCCCATCTCTTTGTCTGATCTCTTGCACAAAATGGAGTTATATGTTTTAGTTATCATTCGAATTTTGACTAGTTCTTAGGATTTCAAGACGATGTTCTACGCTATCACAAAAATATGAGCTGAGAAATGCAGATTAGCACCAGACACTGGTAAGTTCACAAAAAGCTTCACTTTTCCAGGCCGAAAACTTAAATCGCATTTTTCTCGAAATCACTTTTTTTTAATTTGTATGCAACGGAAAATTTGGTCAAAAAAATCATGTGATTTTTTTAAACGCCTCGTATTATTTTTAATGATGCATTTTTTCTTTAACATAAAGGTTTATACGGCATTAAATTTGATCAAGAATCTAGATCTTTTTGGTTTTTTTGTTCCAGTACAAAAGCTAAATACTCAACATTGCACGCAGATCAGCACCGTCAACGTTAAGACCGTTCGCAGCAAACCACGTAGCTTACGTTGAAACCGTCTTAATTAACTTGTCAATTTCTGTTTCTTATTCTTAAAATATGCGAAAATATATGTGACCGTCAGCGAAGAAAGGGATCTAATGCGTCAAAGCTGAATTTTACTGGACGGGCGATCGTAGCAGAGGCCGCAAACCAGCATTTGAGTAGTGGGGATGCGTGTACGAAAAGCATTCCCTCCACTTACCAATACACTTTTAGGCTCGAGCCAGTGTAGCTCACGGACACGTCGCGTACAGCTATGTGGTAAGTGGTGGGGATGGCTTTCGTAGGCCTCTCGTTCGTCTCCGCGTACGCTTATCATGCCTATATTTCTAGCTTTATAACAAAGAAAGCAGTTACCTTAAACAGTTATTGATTATTGAAAATGAAAGAGTAACTCAGAAACTATCGATTGGCGTAAGAAAATGAAAATCGATTCTTTCCGCATTAGATCCCTTTCTTCGCGGACGGTCACATATGGGCGATTTGCAAATAGATTTCAATTTTGGTTTCCGAAATGCGAGTAAATTAACGTTCTAAATTATGCAATAATTGTTATCAGTTTTCCTAAATATATATACCAGGATGTATTTTATAACGTGGGAAAGCTGTTTGATCAAGACTATTGATTTTTTCCAATAATTTGTGTCTAAATTATTCTTTTACCTAAAGTACATTTTTATAAAGGCTTAAAATTGTGTTTGGCAGGCTTAGCAGGTCAAAATAATTTGAAATTTCTTTCAATGCGCAAAAGTTGTCTACACGTTCTAAAAAAATTTCGAAATTATTTCAAACTTTTTTTTTGAAAATTTTTTTAAAAATCTTTTTTGAAATTTTTTCTCAAAAATTTTTTTGAATCTTCTGCAAATTTTGTTCGAAAATTTGTTTGGATTTTTTGTTTGAATGTGTCAAAGAATTTTTTTGGATTTTTTTTATTGAAAATTTGTTTAAATAATTATTTACAAAGATGTTTACAATTTCAACTTATCTCCTTGACGTGAATTTTCATAAGAAGAGTTCTTCGTGAAAAAATACCTATGGACAATATTCTATGAAGAAGTTTAGAAGAACTTAAAAAAAAAGTACTTTTAAAACATTTCTTTCTTTCTCTTCAATGCGACTTTGAACCTTTTACCAGCGAGTGCAAAAAAAGGCTTCGGAGTGGTCAAAAGGATTCAGTCGTTAGCTTCGGAGTTGTTATTTGCAATTTTCAAGTGATATAAAACACACCCTTTTTATAAAAAATAATTCCATCTTTGGGAAAGTGTTTCGGTCCATCAGCCCTTTGAATTTTATGCGGAAATTTGTTTGAAAAAAATTATTTTGCGTTTGTACCTTTTTTTTGGCAGGCTTCGGAGTTTTTATTCCGGTTAACCGATAGTTTTTCCTGTGTTCTCAGAGGACTTACGAGGATTTAATCGATTTTGCGAGTCTGGAAACGTAATGTGTTTTTGAAATTTGATGAAAAATACTTATTTTTCATCATTATCATCGATTATAATACGAATTATCACCTCAAATTCGTTAAAATTATAGAGGCTTCGGAGCTATTAACAAACCGAGGGACAGACATATTAGCATGATTCTTTCAGTCAGTATTCATAATCTCTAGCACGTTAGTATTGCAATTTGAACTGCATCATATATTTTTAAAAAGTGCCCGAAGCCAATATTATAAAAAAAATTGTTACCAGTCCAGTCACATTTTAAGTATGTGAATCTGTAGGGAGGGACACTGTAGGGAGGGTAAAAACTGATGACTTTATTACGAAAAAGGTATGCCTAATTGTAATTTTTTTGTACTTTTTCTGTATGAAATAATAAAGTAGACCACCATATGTGCTGTAATCCCTTTAGTAGGTCAAAAATGTTATAGGTACATCGAAGACACATCGAGGGACATACAAATTGAAATCTATTTGGAAATCGCCCATATACTAAGACTTTTACAAAGTTTCATCAATGTATTTTTGTCAATTCTCGAAAATGACTTTATTTATAGCAATTAACTTGTGTCTTCCTCCTTAAAAGCGTGGAGAAATAAGTTTTTAAACTGATTTTAACGTTTTACCATGATCAGTAGATACCATCTACTAGATAGTATTTAAACTCTTCTTGAATTTTAGATGCATACAAGCGTCAGTTTAAATTGAAGAGTGGTAATTTTACCTTCATGCTCACCATATTAAGTCTAAATAAAGAAATTAAAATTTTATTTGAATCTATTTCTGGTAGAGGATAAGCTGCGATTTTCGAGCTTTGATTGTTTGAAGTCTAAAATGCATACAAATGGAGTAGAGTTGCCAAATTTTGTTGGAATTTTTCTCAAGCCTTGCTTGAAGCTCAGTGTTAATGAAGGTATGAACGATAATTTGAATACGAATTCAAATAACCCAGAACATTAAATTAACATGAGGATATTGATGAGCACGTAATAGTGTCAGTATGTGAAATAGATATGAAGTCTATTATTAGAATAAATATAAAGAAATTGAGGATATGTATGAGCTCAGAAAGATATGGACGTCAGAAGAAAAGACGTTTGAGATTAATTGATGATGAAAGGCTCATTTAAAATTAATAGAGGTGGGTTTGGGGAGTAGGAGCTACTCACCCACTTCCAAAGCGACCATGTTATCTAGATGCCGTTGATGTTTCAAGAGCGAAAAAGTCCCGACGAACTTGGGCAATTCCGAACTTAAGACGTGCCGCGATCTGATAACGAGGGCAAGCTCAAATGGACTAGTGCGACGTGATAAATGAGGTACAACGCTGCTCGAGATTACGAATTACGGCCCATGAAAGGAGAAGAAGTAAGATCGCATTATTCTATAGAACAAAGGCTTTTGAGATGTAGAACAAAACCTCTCTTAATATAGAACAATTATTTTGCAAAAGTAGCCAAAATGTGTTAAATGAAAATGCATCGAAAATTAGGATCGGCAACGTCTGAGAAAAGAAGGAACGTCAAATGCAAGCGTAGTTTAAGGGAAGAGCACTCGACCAGTTTTCAAAATACATAGGTTCAAGTCCCACCGTAGTCAAAGGCAAGCATTTTTTTGAAGGCTTCCACGAATTTATTTTCGATGTAATATTGTGTACTCTAAAAGTTCACATACCACATTTTAATTAAAAGATTACGAGTCGATCGATAAGGTGCCTTAGTCAGCTCAAACTTCGATGTTAAACGTTGGTCACTTCATTATGCTTAAGTTACAACTGAGAACCATCTTCCTATGACTTTTAATAAAGAATTCATAAAGAATATCAATATTTGAGGTTGCTTCTGTATTAAGGGAGTTTTGATAACATCCAATTCAAATGATCTGGAACTTTCTTTGGAGATTATTCTACTCTTTAAAGGAAACCTTTATCCGCAGTGACATCAAAGCAAATTATAATCCATTTTTCCATCAGAGACTTGCAATCTTGTATTCAAAAATAATTTCAGAACGTCGACTATACACTTTTTAAGTGCTAGAAAACTTGAAGTTTGAAAAAACACTGCAGAAAGTTGGCAACGTCATGTTTTAAAAAATAAAAGAAAGGTTGAAGATGAACCCTAAAGAGTCTGGAAATCCTACTATTTTCTTTGAAAACTCGGAATGTCTGCCAATCTAGTGGTCAGCCGAATTGTGGCTCTAACGAGAAGAAGTTTTTAACCTCCCACACACATTCTGTTTACTTACCGTCCATTGCTCTAGGCTACAATCAAGTGACTTTGTGGATATGAAAGAAGTACCAAGTTTTAACGGTTTCCAATCAACCTCGAACGCCTTTTTCAACTAACAGTTTTAGGCCGTATGCAACATTTTGATTTTTAAATCATCATAATTCAGAAAAAACTCTAAATCTCAAAAATATTGTTGTTTCCTGAAAAACAGATAGATTTAGGATGAAATTTGATATAAGAATTGTATATTGAGGAATGGGTCCTAGAGTCTCTTAGATGAGAGTAAGTGATGTAATTACTTAATAAAGACATTTTGGGATCAATGTTCAGAGATGCAAACTCCTTCTTCCACAGTTTTCCCCTCTGTATGTAAAGTGCCTTTAGAATTCTAAAATATCATGGGTTCAAAATGACTCGCACTAACGTAGATGAATAGCTATCAGCTACGACGATTTGGGAACTTTTAGCAATGGGTGCGCAGCAAATACTACAGTCTACATTCAGAGCAAGAGATCTCTAGGAACGAAAGCATTGACCTCTTGTCTGTTTTGTTTTCAACCACGTGAATATATTTTTTAGACAAACGGAATTTGGTTGCAAGATTAGGTGAAGTTAGTAGGATAAGGAAAATTTTTGCTGTAAAAGAATTCCTGTATAGAAAAATAAAAATCCTCTCAACCATACATTTAAGAGGAAAGTCTATTTACGTCAATAACTTCCTTTTGTCGCAAAAGGACATTTCTCTAAGTGTACAAAGAAATAAAATCAAAACTTGCAGTTTACCTACAGTAGAACTTTTTGTTATTCTGTAGTAGAAAAAATACAAGCTTTAATTTTAAACCTTTTGGAGGAGTATATCACGTCAAGTTTATCTCGAAAAATATATAATTATTTTAAATATGTAACACTTCATTGTTGGGAATTCGCAAATCTGTATAATTTCAATTAATAGAACAGGGTATAGATGTTTCCAAAGTGGAAAATCCACAAATCGATCACATAATTTTGCGCTATCAACTACATCCAGACCATTGAACTCTGTTAGCAATAGGTCACGCGTTTGTTGACTAAAGTCCACGCATGCTATGCTCTGCCAAACAATGCGGCAGTACACCCAAGGCAGTCGAGTACCGGAAATTATTCAAATTTTCGCGGAACGCGTACGGCGGTAATGGAAATGGCAATTTAATTAGCGCCGCTACAGTTTCAGAATCATCAGTGCATGAACTACTTTCAACAAGTTAAATTCAATTTAAGTACTGGGCGAGATTCCACTTGGTAGCCGAGGATGAAAAAGGGATAATGAAAGTAAGGGAAACTAGAGATCGGGTTTGGACTTCCAACGTTTGCACGTTCGCAATTATATGCTGACTTTCTCAGTAGTTCACTCCAAAGTTGTAAAATTTTAACGTAATTTTACGAACTAGGAATTAATCAAGGAAAATTAACTGCAAAATTATCGTAAGATACATAGACAATTCAGGAAAGACGTTCATCACTACGTTTTCATCAAATCTATGCAGATTAAACTATAATGACGTTTCCTGGCGAGATTTTCGAAGAGGAAGATATACATTCGTCTGAATCCATTCAATTACGAAATCTATATACAAATCAGTTTTATTTCGAGCTAATGCAAATTTGAACCAAATATTCCTCTTTTACTATATCTGAACTAATCTATGATTGAACCATGAGTCCTATCCGACTGAATACAACCTAATCCGAGGTTCTAAATATGACCACAAGCGACCTATAAGTTACCCTGAATAACCGAAGATTTATGGATTTCTTCTTATTCTTCCATAATATATGATAACTTATCGAAAATCTATGATAAAATTCAGTTACTATCTTAAGTCGGCCTACTTTAGACTAGCTTACATTTCGCTCGCTATCTTTATGCCGAATGGTGTAACCAGTTATAGACGCGCATGAATTAATAATGATTAAGAAGTTAGTTCGTATAGGCAACGGATTTTTTTTGTAGCCCTGACGGATTAAGGATTATTTAAATATTGTTTTAGATTTATTCGGATTAGGGCATGGATTGAAAAGACTTGAAAGGTGGCTTTGTATTGGTTTAGTATTCAACGGATTGAACTTCTTGTTGATTTAAGTATTAAGAAGGATTGAAAGTTTATCGCTGTTGCCGAATTCGGAATTCGGCGCAGGGATTGAAAAGGACGGAGAAGTTTGTCCAGGTGCGCCTCGGATTCATTCGAATTTCACGCACGGATTAACTATGGTGTTGGTGCACACATTGAGAAATATTGAAAACCTTTGGATGGGATAGGATAAAGGCTTTGAAATTATTCCATATAGTTGGGATTGGTTCGGAATGAATTTCTGTCCGAAAATTTTTTTCAGAATTATGAATTCCTATCTGTCCACAAGAAACTTGAATTAATTCGAAGTGAATTTTAGAATGCGCGTGCGTATGAAGAAGGACTGAAAACTTTCTTCGGATTGGTTTTGATTTATTCTGAGTAGAACGGATCAGGGAATATTCAATGGGGCAGTGTTAACCATAAGGGCAGTGTTAATTAAAAGACGGGCAATGGTAAACCTCAACTTCGAGCAGTATTAAAATTTTGTATTAACCCTCGGAGCACATGGGAGACCGTGGAAAAGTGCACAGGGCCTCGCAGACCCACAGTGTGCTCCACGATCAATAAAATAGCTGTGTGCTCCGAGGTTTAAAATAGTAAATTTGTGGACAATTCTGTTTAGAAACATATCAGTCTTAAAACAAAACTGTTTGAACATGCCCATAGCTTGATAGAATAGGATGACTTTCCGTGTCTAACTATTCCTTTCCACGTCTGCCATATTTGAAAATTCAAACTTTTATGACCTTTTTCTATCTTGTGCGGATGGCCATGCACCCAACGGGCAGTGTTAAAATTTCTTTAAAATATGTCCTGGAACGGATGCAGATTTTGTAAGGATTTAGAATAAACGATCGCGTGAGAAATTTTGAGAACAAGAAGTCTTTGCTCGTATTATACTATTTTAAATATTGTGGAAAATATCGATTTGTTCACTTTTGTGTTAGGAAATCTCGAACTCCTGACGTATAGAAAAAATTCTTTTTTAGCACATGAAAATCCTTCGGGGTCACCAATTACAGTCTTTGGGCACAAAAAGTTATTTTTTGTCGGCCTGTGTAATCGCGATGCAAAAACTAGTTCAAACTATATGTTTCATAAGGAAATAAAATTGAACGTAGGTCATCATATTAATGTAAATTCTATGCGAGCTGGAGTCAGGCAAAATTGTTGTTTCGTACTTGACCCACTTCCTCGACGGAAACTAATAATTCCTGGTGTTACTTTTGATCTTCCCGTGTCGTAAAGTTCCGTGGACGAGATCCAGTTTAGGAAAGCTGCGAAATTTACGGTTCTTTTTAAATATTTAAAAATGCTAATCCTGAGAGTGTATTTTAGAGGTATTAAAGTAACTAAAAATTATAATTTAATGGAATTGTACAAATTGCAAACCTTTTAGGCTTCCTAGCTGAGAAAGACATCCAAGAAAACATTAACTAATAGAAGAATAAGGAATTGGGAAAAGGAAGTAGTAGTAATGAAAATTAGGAAGAAAGCTAGTATTCGGTGACAAAAATATTGAATCAAGACAAAGAGGTAATGTTGCTGGATAGAATAAAAAACAAAAGAGGCTAAAGCAAATTTTGAATTTTATTGAAGCTGTAAGTGAACAAAGATTGAAAACCCGTATATCTATACAAGTTCTCGAAAAGAGCAAATTTGACAAAATCAGAATGAAGCCACTAATACGTAGTAACGAAGTTGAATTCATAGCAAAATAACGGTGAAGTTTACAAACGCGAGAATTGTATTATTGGCCAGCCAGTTTGCGCTTGCCACTTGCAATTTCGTTTGTCGTTCGTCGCGTTGAGGTGCAAAGCGGCTAGTATTGAATTATATACCAGGTCTTAATCCACTATATTTTCGGGAATCTTTTGAGGGTTGTTTCTCACCTTTTCAGTAAAAATGTATTCCTTATTTTAAGTTATAGTTCGCATTTTTGTATTCTCAGCACCTCTTCTCTCATATTTGAAAATTAATTCGATGGTAGGAGAAACATAAGTTTATACCGCGAAGCGTGGAAAGCGACATGCTTTTAAGATTAAGGGGTCTGTCATTAATAATTCTTAAATCCATGTAACGCTTCACACGGGTCTTATCTACTGTATTCCGTGTTTTCCAAGTGAATGAACAAGCTTTATTTGCATTACTTAGGTAAGCCTTATGGGCTGCTGTGCCATCGTGAATTGTCTGTATTTGCTATTCAAAATCGGATTAAATGGCGTTCTTCCATTCTGAAGGTGGGTGAGATTTGTCTTTCTTATTGCAGAGCAGAGAGGAGAGATAGAAAGATTCTTCCGATCTTAAGGGGATTCCTTCCATTTTGCCCCAAAACGTACGGACCATAAAAGTCGCTCGAGAACACAAACCCAACTGTGTATCCTATTGGCGAAAAGAGGTGAATTTTGTAGGCACCAAACATCGGGCCACAACATAAACATATGTTTGTTTAATTCTTCGAAGAAAATATGCCAGTGATACCATGGTAAACTATTATATTTTCTGCTTGTTCGTTATAAGAAATGTAACATTATTAACCTGACAATTACCCTAAACGTAATTCGCTCGCACTTACCTAAAATCATCTCTCCCCAATATTTGAGAACCCAGAGAAAACTGCATAATTGCTTGGAATAGAATGCACTCCGGATTCTGGTTATCGGGTTAAGAGGAAGGGTGATCACATATACATGCAAAATCTTTCACTTGCTTTGGAAATTGTTGGTTTCACTAAGCTCGTTCTGATCGAGGGTGAACTCCCCTTCAACGATCATCGCATGCCAGATTTTCACAGGGTGGAATTCTTCAGTACATCATGGCCCTCCAATCGGCATTACTCCCTTCTACTACTTTTAAATCTTGTAGACCTTATCGAACTATCTCTGCTTAAAGGTGAATGGTTTGGAGCTCCATTACAAAGCATACGTTTTTGACGAAGTTTTGGAATATTGATCTGTGCTCATCGATGAATAGTTCAATTTTATGCTAGGGCTACCCTATACAAATAGTTCAACTTGTTTGCGTCTAGTTTATATGGAAGTTTGAAAATTTTTAAAAAGAATGCATTGCTCAAAATAAAATTGCATTTTAAATAATTTGTAGGATCTTCTAGGCTGTGTACGTCCAAGCAAATTTGAATAGGACAACCAACTTTACAATCTCGTAAAGAGCTACACAATATAGAAGATAACATGTAATTGTCAATTAACTGGGTCCGGATCATGGCAACCCCCGGCAAGTCACATTGCTGCCAGAAACATAGGCGATAATTCACATTGGCAGCGAGTCACATTCGCGGCAAGTCACAATGCGGCAACTGTCATTTCGGAAAACTGGAAATCTACAATTGTTGATAAAAACGCAGCAAGTCACATTTGCAGCGAGTCATATTTACTGCATGTCACATTTCGGTATCTCTAATTCGGACAAAATTTCGAGTCTATAAAAAGTTATCAAAAATGATTGGTGTTACTTGAATTAATTATCTGACCTATCACAGCAGTGTGTCCCCCCCCCCCCACGAGACGTTGGGAATGGATAGGGGGGTCGGCTACTCATTTCTGTGACTAATTACAGGAGTGTCTTCCCACACTTTTGCCAGATTTTTTTTTCTTCAATTTTTTCCAAATAAGAGGTGACGCAATGTTACACTGTCGCGAATATGACTGGACACTCACAGCCAATGTGATTTGCCACAAATGTGACTTTTCGGGGGTTGGAATGGCTCAAACCCAATTAACTGCGATTTTACTAAAAAGACTTTTTTGAATTTCCGAATTTTTGACATGATTCTTTTGTTACTTCTCAACGTGTTCTCTAAATCTTCACTGATTCATAAGTGTATATTAAAGGGCATCATTTATGAAATTGTGTATTCAGATCATGCTCAAATTTACACATATTGTAGTGCTATTGGTTCTACACTCATCAAATAAATTTTAAGTTTTCAGAGAAACGGGTTGCCTAATGTCAGGGGCCCAATTTTCAGCTTTTGGCTATGCGCGCCGAGGTACAAGAGTGAATAAGTCAGATTATACTTCCTGAATTGTGAAAAGCTATAGGTGTTTTGGAAAACTCTGTTCATGCACTTTAAGCTAATTCTCGCAAAATATCACTTATTCTACCGGATAATTTTTAACTGAACGTTGAGTTTGTAAAGGTAAATTTTATTAATTGAAAGCAGTACCTTTTGCATGTATCCCCTTAGAAAAAGACCGAAATGCTGTCAACATTTTAAATATTGCATCGAAGTGGATTATACCAGTGAGTTCAAAAACGGAAGATGTATAGAAGAATATAATACAAATATCATACGAAAAGTTTAGTGACCCGAGTTCCAAAATTGGTCCAAAAAGTATCGATACCAAAGTATCGACACTAAAGTATTGATACTATTGGATCAATACATGCGCAATAGCTTCCTGTGTATTTTTAGTTTATTAAGGTTATATTACCCAAAAATATAAAGCAATAACTGGAGCAGGAATAATTATTATAATATAGTTCATTCGTGAAATGACTACTGCGCATACATGTTTTACTGTAAAGTAAACTAAAAATATGATCTGTTTTTGGAAATTCATTTGGTAAGTGGTATATAATATTGAAAACTAATGCAAACATTATTTTCTGAAACAGTAAATTACTTTTTGATAAGGAAAGTGTTTGTAAAAATGTTTATTAATGCTTTATTCAAACTTGACATCTTCAAATTCGTAACATGTTGGAAACGTATATATAAAATTAACCTCTGAGGCTTAGAGGATTTCTTTTGCACCTTTACAAGCATAAGTATCATATTTCTACAATGGTACGTATAATTCAATCCTTATGGGTCCCAGATCACGTGGCCAAATATACTGTATGAAACCTACGAATAAGAAAACGCTAGGGAATTTAAATAAAAAGTAGACTTTTCCCTGAAGAAAACTAATAGGCTTCCAGTTGTGTGAAAGACAAATCGGAGATTTTTGACAATACTATACATATTACACAATAATTAACCTTCGAATGCAAATATCAATTTTTGTCATAAATAAATATCTCAAGGAACACGTTAATATATATATATATATATATATATACTTGAAGGTACATCCACACATAGTGAGATGCATAGAGAGATTGATACCTCTTTGGAAAACTAGATTTACTATCTCATCTGGAAATTATCGTGTTGCAACAAACAACGTCACCTTTCCCAGGGGCATCTTTCAGGGCGATACCAAGGGCCTTTTGCTTTTTTGTATCACACTTCTGCCTCTATCTCTCGCACTACAAATTCTTCTGGGTACCTCTGTGGTGACACTAACCATCGCGAGCTTGTGGATATAAGTGTTATTAGACACCTTAACAATGAAGAGACCTATACATACCTGGGCCTGCTTGGGGTAGTTCAATGGACGAAAAACGAACTTAAGGCCCCTGATGTAACCATATATAAGATCATGCGTATGCATAAAAGCTTGCATATCAATTCGTCAGTTTCGCGATTATACATTTCATGCAGTCAAGGCGGACGCGGACTTCTAAATCTCCAGTGTCTTCATAACCGAATTGTTCTAAGTACAGTTTATATAGTTGTTACTCGTTTCTCCGCAATCGACGGACAGTGACAAAGAATATGAATAGCTGTCTCATAATCCATTCCTCACGGACGATAGACGGGACTTTCTGCGAGCCCTATCTTATATCTGTGATATCCGAGTTTTCCATGTCCTATAAACATTTCTGTTAGAACTTTGACTTCGTTCCTTCCGAGCTTAAGTATTTTCTTCGCTCGATTAAGGTTTAGCTCTAAACCCAAGAGTGTCTTGGCCTATTTGTAGCCAGTGGCTAATTCCCACTCATTCTGATCTTCCTCGGTCAGCTAACTGTTGATTTTATCAGTGACTAACCTACTGAAAATACCTACAACTGGCTCGAGTCCAGTAACGTTTTCTCTTGCTTCTCGTTTTGCTAGCCTGTCCGATATTTCATTACGTTTGATGCCGCTGTGTCCAGAGATCCAAAGTAGAGTTACTCGGTTTTCCGTCGCTAGGTTGTTCAGTGACTCAAAGCACTCCCATAATAGTAGTGACGTAGACGTTATTCCATTCAGAGCCATTGCAGCAGCCCTGCTTTCTGAGCAGTTACGGATGTTTCTTTTTTTGCTTTACTCCTGTGCCTTTTAGGCACACTGGAGCATGGCCATAATCTCAGATTGTAGGACTGTGGCGTAGGATCCCATCGGAATTGTGAAGCCTATTCCACTGCTACGGCTGGCTCCTGCCTTCTTCTTGTTTCTGGAGCCATCTGCAAACTAGTTGTACTCATTACTGGGCACGTGTGCTTCGCCGTCAACCCATTCCTTCTTCGTAGATAGGCTAAAAAAATACTTCTTGTCAAAGAAATAGCGAGTGGGCGCTTTGTCCCGGAGCATGCTCAGGGTCGGCCTACGCTCGATGTCGGTTTGGATCCGCACTGCTAACAAGATTCTCACGCTTTTTACCATATTCAATCTCCAGGCCGCCTTCGCAGCCAAGGCCTTGATGGTGAGATGTTAGTGCCCCCAATGTCATTGTGAGTGTCGACTTTAAAGCTCCAGTGACGCATCTTAGAATCAGTCCCGTGATTCTTTCCAGTCGAGACTTTACAGTGAACAGTTTGATGCTGTTCCACCAGACCATCACCGCAAAGGATAGGCAGGGTCGCAGGATCGCTGTGTAGATCTAAATAAGTGTCTTCGGCCTTAAACTTCAGCTAGTCTCGTTGGCTCTCCTACAGAGCCATAGAGTTGCTACTAGCTTTTTGAACTTGTTCTCCAGGTGCGCGTTCCATTACAGCTTCTTATCTGGGATGACTCCTATACATTTAGCTCGTTTTTTCATTTCCAGTTGTTGTCCTCCCAATTCCAGTGTACACGTGGTTCCACACTTATACCGTCTGGTGAATACAACCGCGTCTCTAATTACTTGGATTGACCGATAATCCAGGCTTCTTACACCAAGAATTCACTATCCCCAGAGCTTGCTGCATTACTCCGAAGAGCGCATTCAGATGCTGGCAGCGTTAGGTAACCAGTATATCGTCCTTGTAGCCTATAACGTGGCAGCTCCGACTCGTGAGCAGATGAAGCAGTTCATTCACTTCCAAGCATCACAGCAGGGGCGAAAAAACGTCACCCTAGGGACATCCCGAGTCAAGGGTTCCACATAAAGTGGCATCTCCCTTCGTCGTTGTTAGGTTTCTGTTCGCCAACATGTGTCAGGTCCTTTCTATGACTGCAATAGGCAAACCATGTGCAGTCATGGCCGCCCTGATTACCTCGCTGGAAGTCTTTCTGCTTCAGTTTGCCTTCGAAAAGGTTGAACGCCCCTCTAAGGTCTTTCTCGGTCGGGTGACCAGAACTATAGGCGTTTGCTCCTTTCGAAGGGGTCTACTTGCTGAGACCTTGTCGCGGATATATCTATCTACGAGTCTTTCCACTGTTTAATAAGAAAGATGTAAGTCTGATGTGACAAAAAGCCTTGGATGACGTATAACCGATCCTGCCTGCTTTCGGAATGAAGACTACTCTCGTCCCTCTTCGTGCCGTTGGACCATATCTCAGCGTCAGACTAGCACTAGTAAGTCTCACGAGCGGCCGTATTATGATCTCTCCAGCCGTCTGTAAGAAGACCGGATAAATGTCATGCGGATCAGGAGACTTGTAGGGACTGAAAGACTTCAGGGCCCACCTGGCCCTGAAGGGATTAACAATCTCGTTCGCAAGGTGCTGTTTCGGACCCAGTTGGGCTATAGGCGGCTCTTGTTGCCTTAAAGGTGTCGCCTCCTTTTTTCGAGACCTTAGGAAGACCGGAAAATGTGCCTTGGTCAGATGAGCCAATTTTGACTCGTCCGACGCTGAGTATCCCCCGTCGGGCAATTTTTGGTTGCCGAGAACAGCATTCGGGTTTCGAGAGAGCAGCTTGTCCAGTCTGGCTGCCTCTTCTCTTTTCTCGAGGTCTGTGCAGAAGTTGGTCCACCTTTCTTGCTTCGCCATACGTACTGCACCTTTTATTCATCCTTCATCATCAGAAATGAGGTTCATAGTTTATCCGTTTTGCCAGTACTGACACGTCTAAACCTCTCTCTAGCTTTCCTGCGAAGCTCTTCGAGTTTCCCGTTTCACTGGTGTGTCTGCCGAGCCTTTCAGACTCTTGTGGGTTACTTCTTGTCCTGAAATCGCGATTATCTCTCAGAGTTGCCTGCTTCCCGCTGTTGGTCTTAATGTCTCTTTCTCCTCTTCATCTGTGGCATGTTCATATAGCGGTTGAGAAAACGCTACGCGTACATATCCTTTTTGAGAGGTAGATGGCTTGATTTCGCAAAGACTGATGCGAATCGTGCTGAAGTTCTGGTTGTTTCTTGCACCCTAAAATGTGCATACGCGCCATAAAGCCTCCGTGAACAGGGATACTGCTGGCACTGTAGCAGTCTAGCGAGTCATCTTTGAGTTGATTCGTCCACTCAATGCGGGCCTTTGGCCGGTTCGCTGTCGTGATTCCATGTAACTTATTTTCACCACCTCGAATTCTAGGGTGATCGGCACTGTTTGCCGACCCATTGTCGGGTGCTCTGCGCGTTCGATCGTTTTCAGATGCATCTACAACCTTTCGGTGGTTTGGTCGTGTCACTGTTGTTCCCACGAGCGACTAGGGAAAGGGTTCGTCCGTCCTTGTAGAGCCCCGTATGCAAGAATAAGGCTGCATACTTCAAGAGGTTTACAATTTACAAATTTTTACATTTTAATTTATGAATTCTGAGTAAAAAATTCGGTATTTAAAATATGTTAAAATGTATATAAATGCTGAATAAAAGAAGCCCAGGACAAAGTTATGTCGTGAATTTTTCAAGAAGCTGCAAAAATAGTGAAAGTTGTAATATTTTCTTAACTTTTAAATAAAATCGAAAATTATAAACATTTCATAATATTCTTGATAACAGATAGGCTAATACGATTCTGGCATGAAATGATGGAAATATGTACAACTTTCAGAATGTTTCCGATTTTACCACACTTTCACTATAAAAGTGTAAGGCACAATGCAATATCGGTATTCAAAGGTAAAATTTCAATACGTATATTGCAGTTCCAAAAAACACGTGCCGTCCACCATACAAGTACTGGCAGTTCACTTTACAATACCGGTATTGTAATTTTTCCTTACTCCCACATCAGTTCATCTAGCGGATAAGTGATCCTCTATTTAAAATTTCGTGAAAGAAGAATCACATGTAAACACTGCTTACACCATGATGAAGCTTACTTTATTGCGCTTGAGACAAGTCCCCATTTGTTTATGTACCGAAATTTGTCTGGAAAGTATCCTTCGCGAAAATATGAAACCCGTGTTTTTTTGCGCCACTCTGTCGTTTGTTGACTTTCGATGACGACATCTTTGAACTGAACGATGTAAAAAGTTTGTAAAAATTCATCTAGATGCTTTCATGTTTTGATTATGAAGTGAATTTGAATACGACTGTGCCATTTCTCGTAATTTACGTAGTTGAGAGTTATATTTTGGCTTAAATTTCTTGGAAAATTTCAACAAATTCAATTGAATAATAATTAGGAATTGACCTCTTGAAACCTATTAATTATGAACAAATAATTCTGGAAGACCGGTGAATCGTAGTGTGGGTGTGAGAACACCGCGGGATACCATAGCTAAAGGGTTTCTTTGGTGGCTGCTCATTTATAAAGAGCAGCCTTTTTCTGAAAAGAGGAAAAAGATACTTTGATTTCAAACTGCTTTTCTTGCAGTAGCTATCTCTTTTCAATGAGTACACCCTTTGACCGCGGTATGCCGCCCGCTGTGTCCTCTCACCCACACTACCACTAATCGGTCTTCCAGGATTATTTGTTATTAACTAATAGGTTTGAAATTATTTATTCCTCATTATTATTCGATTGCATCTGTTGAAATTTTACAAGCAATTCAAGCCGAAATATAACTCTCTACTACGCATATGACGAGAGATAGCACTGTCATCTTCAAATGCATTTTACGTTATTGTTATTAATATATTGAAATTTTGTTATTACGTATGCCGTCATCGAAAGTCAAGCTATGACCGAGTGACGCCAAAAACCACGGTTTTCATCTTTTGGCGAAGGATATTTTCCAAACCAATTTTTGTGCTTACACAAATAGGGACTTGCCTTAATCGCAATAAAGTACGCTTTAACAGTCTTCCGTAGCATTGCATTGCATATGTAACACTCTTATGATACATGTATAGCAATGTAGCAATATATACCAGTTTGATACATGCATTTTTAAGCCATTGATAAAATGAAAAACAAAAAAAAATCAATGAAAAGACACAACTCGAAAAGGGGACCTCTAAATCATATCCGATTTTGAATGTTATATGTTACAAAATTTCTTGACTAAAAAAGTACAGGAAAGGCTGGTGTGAGTAAAGGGGCACAGCCGCACAGTAGTAGCGTGTATATTAGGGTGACAATTTAAAATACCATTTTTTTTCTTAAGGTGTTAGCCAATACATTTTTACAGTTTGACAAAAAAAGGCCCCTTTTTTTTTTTTTATAAAATTTTCCTAAGCTCCCGCAACACGTTTGAAGTTTTAGGTTCGCCAAATTTTTTTTTAGCTTCAAAAGAAAAAACACGTGGTCATTTTTTTGTTTTAAGAAAAAATACCATAGGCTGAGACTTTCAAAATTTGATAAATTGGCTCAGATACGACATTGAATTATTATAAGTTTCATAAATTCATTGGGCCTTACCCCCTGAGATTTTTCTTCGAATGAATAAAAATTTCCCGCATTCTTTTTTTTCCGAAAGAAAAGTATCTTAGATCCCGCTCAAAACAATTGAAGATAAAAAATTTCTTTTTGTAACATGCACCTCAAAAGTTGACCTTTTCATGCTACTAAATGGTGCCTAAAGAACCTTATTTGAGCAGTTTGTGTGTGAAACAATTTTCCCGCAAGCGCAGTTTGAAGATGGCTTACTTTAGGCACTAGTGAATAAACTGCGCATGCGTACTTCCGAGATGAGATACTTTATACGCTGGCATAGTTTTTTGGGGCGTAAGCCCTAAAAAGTTTTCCTTTATAACATTTGTTTACATAATTTTTTTTCAACACATTGTTTTTCAAAATTGGTTTTCAAAAATGTTTTTTTCGAACAATTTTGTTAACTAAATATTTTTTCAACATTTTTTTTTCTCAACAAATTTTGCTTCACCAAATTTTTTTTCAACAAATTGAGAAAATAAAAATTTTTTTTTCCTAATTTTTTCACGAAATTTGAAAATCTTTTCTTTTAAGATTAGTATTTTTTGTGAATTTCTCCTAACACAGCTTTCTCGGAGGGGCGTTCCAAAAACATAGCGTGTGATACACGTGTGCATAGGTGATTGCTAACTCGTGTGATCGCATAATTCACCTATGGATCGGAGCACTCGTGTACGTTTTCACACTCGCGTTGCTCGTGCGCTAACCACCCACTCATGTTTCGAGCCTCCGGCTTGTGCTCCACACTTCCCACTCGCACACAATCACCTATTTTGCGAACTTGTATCACAAATAACTATTTTTTCATTTTCTCTCTTGAACTATGGGCTCTTGTGCAGAAATGAATATAATAAAGATATTTCATTTTTCTGCAAGGAACATTTTTTAATAACAGATTTTTTGTCTCAAACCCTTCTTTCGAACAGTACATTACTTAAATGGCAGCAAAATATAATGTTTCTCTTTTTTAGCTGCAACAAGGGTTCAAGTGAAAAAATAAATGCTACAACAACATTTTACTCTCTTCTAAACAACATTTTTTTGTTTATAACACTCTTGCCTAAGACACTCTTGTTGGCCAATAGACCACTTAAATGGTTATAAAACGACATTTTCCACTTTTCTAGCTGAACTGCGTCTTCTAGAAAAACAATGAGCGTGAAAAAAACATTTTATTTTTTATAAACGACATTTTTTGTTTATAACACTTTCGTCTAAAACCGTTCTGTCGAACAGTACATCACTCTAATGTCAATAAAATGACATTTCCCACTTTTTTAGCTCAACTGCGCGTTCTAGAGAAAAAATGAATGGGAAAAAACATTTTAATTTTTCATAAACAACATTTTTTGTTCATAACTTTCTCGCCTAAAACCCCTCTTTTGGTCAATAGACCACTCAAATGGCAATAAAATGACATTTCCCACTTTTTTAGCTGAACTGCACGTTTTAGAGAAAAAATGAACGCGGAAAACACACTTTAATTTTTCATAAACAACATTTTTTGTTGATAACTTTCTCCCCTAAATCCCCTTTTTTGGTCAATAGACCACTCAAATGGCAATAAAATGACATTTTCCACTTTTTTAGCTGAACTGCGCGTTTTAGAGAAAAAATGAACGCGAAAAACACATTTTAATTTTTCATAAGCAACATTTTTTGTCCATAACTTTCTCATCTAAAACCAATTTTTTGGTCGATAAATCATTTAAATGTCAATAAAATGGCATAAAGGTATGTTTATACCAGAGGTTTAGTCCTGTTTTAAACCCTGAACTATAGTGGACTTGTCTGCATTTTTATCTTTTCGTCAGAGCTCTTCCATCAGTTGAAGTAAGAAGTATTTTTGGTCATCTTGATGTGTAAGACTTGAGTTATACTATGTAATTAGCGCAATGCCCCGCTCAGCTGTCTTATTGACAACTTTAAGTCGATTCTCTCTCTTTTGAGACAGGTTGAAACTAGCTACATCTTTCCGTGAACTAGGATCTTTCAACATAAAGTCTTGAGGTATTTTCAGGCACGCGAAGAATTTTCTGGTATTTGTCTTCACAAAGAGCTGATACCTGAAGTCTTTTTGTTTGAATAGTCACTTCGAGATAAAAAATGCAAGTGCTACAAGAGTTTCACTCAGGTACCACAAGTAACCTGAAAAGCTCTTATAAGCAGCTTTAGCAACTTCAATGTTAACTTTTTTATAAGCCACAGGTTCTTTCAGAAAAGCAAGGTGATTTCACAAAGCAACTGCTGGTTTCTGGCAAGTGAACCATTTCTATAGGTAAACCTTAACAACGAACAAGTTGAATTGTTTTAACCCAGAAATTTCTTTTTTTTTTTAGCGAAAACGTCACCTAAGAATATAAGAGCAGGTTCTAATAGCTCTTTGTAATCGTCCCGGGGATGGAAATCTTGGAGCTGTTGATGGATAAATGTTATCATTTCCTTTTCAAAAGATGTTAAAGTAGAAGCAAGGATAACATCTGGCAACACAGTCTCATATTTGCTGCTATCAATATGTTTCCCAGATTTTTGAAATCTCTGAAATAGCTCTATATTCGGCCCATTTTATGGACCATACAGAACCAAAAAAACTGCTGCCACCGTATGCTTCATTATATGATGGCTAAGAGCTAAATTCAATAGAAATTTCTTTAATATCTTTTCTAGATCGATGGTAGCACCGGAATATAACCCTTTATTACTGGCAGTTGCATCGAAACATGTTGAATTTACTTGTCTAGCCAGGTTTCAGTTTTCCAGAAGTTGGTGTACTGAGTTTGCCTGTGCTTTACCAGTTCCTGGAGGTATTATTGGAACTTCTAGAAGTTTGATGACATCTTAGCCTGATACTAGAACTGCTAAGCGATCGACCGATTCCTTAGACGTTGCTGCTGGTAACATTTTACCATCCCAATGAACAGCCAATAGAACAGTATTCAAAGCTTCGCGAATTTCTTTAAACTTCATTTTACGATTTAGAATTCGAGCTAGCCTTATTGACTCTGCATTGCGAATAATCTCTTGCGGGTCATGTCCTAGAGCTTGCGAGATAGAAGCTAAAAGATGCACAGAAGAACGATGACTGGTACTTGTGCGATCAATGGCAGAACAGACTCGAGGAGTTAGTATTTTTTGTAGAGGCGACAATTGAATGTCCTAATTAGACTTCAAATTTTTGATAAATTTTGTGGATGAAAGGATGGACCTGATAATTCTGATATTATGCCGAATTAAAATTTTTTGCTGATTGTTGAATCACTTTCGTATTCTGAATCACTGTTTAACAGATCATTACAAATTGATTCTGGTTCCAACTGAATGCTTATTCGTCGATTCCTTTTTTTGCTCGTTTCTTTGGTCTTCAGACTTTTATTATTTTCTTGTGTTTCAGTTCTTCTACATCTATTTCTTTGAAGACCATACTACGTCAAATACAATTTTTGTACTTTTTCTTTATGTGATAACCTTGCAGAATTGGAATCCGTGTGCCCTGCCAAAGTCGAATCAGTCCAGTTACAGTAATTCTTAGACTTTCGTCGATACTTCTTTTATCCTTAACATGTAAATAAAATAATCTCCCAAGAACTTCACGTTTTAATGGTAGTTTTCTAAAATCTGCAATATCTTTTAACATTTTTCCTACTAGCCACACCGTTTCCAAGTTTTCAGAATCATAAATATTCGCATTACAAGAGATACTATTTTCTTTGGATTTCTCAGTTATTATTATAACAGATTAATTTGAGTTTCTCGGATCTTTGATATCAGCCCCTTTGTTGTTTTTTTATATCATTTTCAGCTAAAGCTTTTTCCAATAAATCTATTCTTCCTGTATTTTCGCGCTAAAGATATAACAAATTTGCAACTTCCATATGCTTTTTTGAAGGTTAAGCATTAGCATGAGCTACGTCAAAAAATGTCGTCAAGTGTGTTAGTAAAAAGCTGTTGGCTATTTTTTTGCCCTTCACTTTGCCAATTCTTGTTTTATCGTAGTTTTGCTCAACTGAAATATTAATTTAACACTTTGCGTTTTATACTATAATCTTATGTAATTGGGATTGTTGTATAGTCCCAATCTTGAATTGCCTTAGTTATCGTCGTTTTTATACTGTCATTGATAAAAACATATTCGTGATGGAATTGTCGGCTCCGTTCAGCTACAACATCACTGCCAAGGAGAAGGAAAAGGAGGAGAGATATCAAGACCTTCAAAGGCCTTAAAAACTATCACTGCTTCGTAACCTTAAAGCTCTTCTCTCGTGCCAAAAATATGTAGAGGCACTTTCAAGATGAAAGCAGAAAGCTGCCATCCTTGTAATATGATATAATTAAATCAAAAAGGTTAAACAACCACCTTATGGCCCCACTGGGAGCAACTGTCATATAAAAATTACATCAGCTCCCAGTAGAACCGCGGTAAATCACACTTATGGCCACGTCTCACGGCCGTGAGATGGGTGGCCTGATGAAATTACGACGACAGGACGGCGAAACCCTCGTGCGTCTTGAGAACACGAAGTGACCCAAGGATGACAGCTTTCTGCATCCATCTCGCAAGTGCCTTGGCATATTTTTGGCACGCGGGAAGATGCTTTAAGGTTTCGAACCAGTGATAGTTTCGCACCTCCGAGAGCACCTATTACAAGGACAATTACTTTAACCGAATATTTTGTGTACAGCCGTTGCAACTCCCTTTTAAGAATATGGTTCGTTTCTCGAAGTCTTGGAGAACAATTTCAGGCAAAACGTCAAGCCCTCAGTAGACTATTCTATCTACTTATTAATGAAAAAAAAAAAATGATCAGTTACAGTATAAGAACGAACGTAACTGAGGCAATACAAGTTTGGGACCGTACAACAATCCCAATTACACAATATTATAATATAAAACGCAAAGTGCTAAATTTATATTCCACTTAAAAAAACGACGAAAAAACAAGACAAAGTGAAGCCCAAAAAATAGCCAACAGCTTTTTACTAACACACTTGACGACCTTTTGACGTAGCTCACGCTAATGCTTTAACTTGAAGAAAGCATAATGAAGTTGCGAACTTTTTATATCTTCAACGCCAAAATACAGGAAGAATGGATTCATTGGAAAAACTTTTAGCTGAAAATGATATACGAAATAACAAAGGGGCTGATATCAAGGATCCGAGAAACTCAAATGACTCTGGCATAATAAGAACTGAAGAATCCGAAGACAATACTGTCTCTTGTAATGCGAGAATTTGCAATTCTGAAAATTTGGAAACAGTGTGACTAGTAAGAAAAATTTGAAAAGATATTGCAGATTTTAGGAAACTACCATCAAAACGTGAAGTTCTTGGGAGATTCTTTTATTTAGGGGAGAGTCTCCGGTTGTGGGCACAGTTTTGTTTTTGACCCATAATTTTCTTTTTGGTCCATATTATGCGGATATATGGATATTGTTGGAAAGCTAGATGCCTTAGCTAACTTTTTGTTACAGTAAGTAAATTGATTCTGTCAACTAGACAAATTTTAGGACCAATTTTGTGAAATCGTCTATTTTGGCAAAACACAAAAATCGTAACCGGTTGTGGGCACCCTTCGAAAATTCGCTGAAAATGTGGATAGTTAAAGGAAAATGCACCTAATTCTAAAAAACTCAAGGTTCAATAATTTTAAAGGCCTTTAGTGGCTTTCTTCTACTAAAAAATCTTTGATGGCACGAATCAGCGTATCAAAATAAATTAGAGCTGATTCCGTTGACTTCTTCAGGGTTGTCGCGGCTAAAATAAGTCAACTAAAATAATAAAAAAAAATACGTTGAAATGTTAATGAAATATGTTATTTCGGCAAAAAAGAGGATTTATGACAGTTTTCAAGTCAAACAGACGCTTTAAATGAAAAAATGTGCCCACAGCTGGTTACATTTAAGTGCCCACAACCGGAATTCACGACCATTATCAGTGCAGCAAGAAAATGTGCGATGTTTCATAACTTGCAGATAAATCGATGTAACATCTTGAATCACCACGAAAATACTGTAGAAATAACAATAACACTCACCTGTTTGAGATTATTTACTATGATTCATCGCAGTTTTCAAACATTGGTAAATTACAAGTGCGTTAATTTTTACATACTTCTTTCAATATGATCCCTTACATGTTGGGGAGAAAAGAAGTATCAAAGAAAGTCTCAGAATTACTATAACTGAACTGATTTGACTTTGGCAGAGCACGAGGATCCCAATTATGTAAGAGTATAACATAAAGAAAAAAGTAGAAAATTTGTATTTAACGTGGTACGGTCTTCAGGAAAGTAGATGTAGAAGAACTGAAATACAAGAAAATGATAAAAAGTGTTTTTACTGTCACAATAGACAACCTTTTTGATGTATCTCATGCTAATGCTTTAACTCTGATAGATTGTGAGGAAATCCAAAATTTCCTTCAACTTCAGTGAAAAAATAAAGAAACAATAGATGAGTCATAGAAAATTCGTGCTGAAAAAGAGGCGCAAAATGTGGAGACTATAAGACAAAATAACAAACAATCAAAAAAGGAATCGACCAATAAGCATTCATTTGGAACCAGAATCAATTTGTAATGACCATGCGGTGGTTGTTTAACCTTTTCGTTTTTATTTATATATGAAAGTTTTTCATAAGGTCAACCGCAGGATTTCTCCAGGAGTGTGTGCTAATCTGAAAAACTACACCCGCTCTCAGCGAAATCGCGGTAAAATTTTAGATGTAACCACGCCTCACGACTGTCAGATAGGTGGTTACAGTATCCGACGAATTCAATACGATGATCCGGCAAAAGTCTCGTGCACCCTGAGGACACGGAGCGACACAAAGACGACCGCCTCTAGAATTCTCTTAGTTCGTATTCTCTCAAAAGTATGATGCCTGATGGTCAGTAGCTTTGACTTGTTGAGTGTGTGATGACGGATCCGCAGTTCGCGCGCGAACTGCCGAACCTTGGCAACGAAAGTCCAGACAGATGTTATGTAGTCAATGACTAACTGAGTGCGGGACGCGTACTGCCTTGCCCAGCCTATCTTTGAGCTGAGTTGATGCATTCGTCTTTTGGTCTTATGATAAACCGTTGATTTTGTCTTACAGAGCTGTTGTCTTTATGACAAACGTTTAACTATATATGAGCCAGTACTCGTCAGGAATATCAGAATCTGCAAGTGATCATTTGATTTTTATGAAACTTGGTGAAATTATAGTGCTATTTTTTTCAAATTTTCTGGAGTTATTTTTTGGGATTAAGGTTAGGTGTGCGTGAAATTAAAAAAAATTGTTGACTTGTAATGATAATTGTTATAAGCAAGTTCTATTAATAAACACTGAATGTTATAGATTGCTAGATGAATGAATGTTATAGATTGTTAAGGGTATTTCGACATTAATTTACTTACTTCTATCGAGAAAGTGATACTTAATCACAAAAATATGTCTCCCGCTATTATCTGTTAATTTCAGAAAGAAATTATGTGAGAAAAAACCCATTACAAACATTTGAAGTCAACAAAAAATAATTTTATCTCTTAATTGTCCTTAATTTATGTTACCAGTGAGATTTATAAGAATTTAGTATGGAAATTTTTTCATTTAGTATTATTTGTAATTTTTATGAGCAAATTGTATGAACAATTATCAGCCAGTTTTAGCAAAGATATGATTTTATGCCAGTCGATGTCTGCCGTGATCATTTGTTTATATAATCCTTTGTTAATTTAATAAATGATTTCACATGATATATTTTCAATACTAAACTTTACTGGCAATTTAATTTAGGGAGAATTACGAGATAACATTTTTCTTTATTTCAAATGTCCACGCTGAGTATTTGTTCACATAATTTTTTTCGAAAATAAACATAAATATCGGGAGAAATATTTTCGTGATCAAGTATCACTTTGTCGTTATAAGTAAGTAATATTAATGTCGGAATATCCTTTAAAAATAAGCAATCTATGATATTCAGTGTTTGTTAATAGAACTTATTTATAACCAGAAGAGTCTCCGTCAATTTTTGAATTAATAATTTGTTTAGACCAACCTTTAACAAAATTCAATCATCTGTTCCAGAAATATCGATCATTTAAAAAAATCCGACCCAAAAATTCAATATGGCCTCGAGTGCGCAACAGGAACAATTGTCGAGAATATGAAGTTCCAGTATATCCGACACTTCTCATTCTCGACAATAAAATATATGAGGTTTCAGTTTTAGAATTTAACTATTTTGTTGAAAATTCTTATTTTTTCTTTGAATTTAACTGTTCTTGATTCAAAATTCGAATAACTTCTAATTAAAATATCAATTATTGCATTTTCTGTTGAAAATAGATTTTTTTGTATGAAAATCAGCCTTGTCCAAATGACAAGGTTCTATGTCGGAGAGACCAAGTGAAAAGGTGTTAACTCGTGGAGAAAAAATGAAAAGGTACTATCTCGCGCGGCAAACTCGAAATTTTCAAATAACACATGAATTGTATAGGTATCATCAACACCCTTAACTGTTTTGGTTGAAAATTAGTATTTATGGTTAAACATTTAAGTATCTGGTTAAAAATATATGAGGTTTCAGTTTTAGAATTTAACTATTTTGTTGAAAATTCTTATTTTTTCTTTGAATTTAACTGTTCGTGATTCAAAATTCGAATAACTTTTAATTAAAATATCAATTATTGCATGCTCTGTTGAAAAATGATATTTTTTGTTTAAAAATTAGCCTTGTCCAAATGACAAGGTTCTATCTCAGAGAGACCAAATGAAAAGGTGTTAAATCGTCGAGACAAAATGAAAAGGCACTATCTCGCATCCCGAACTCTGAATTTCCAAATCATAAATTGTATAGGGATCATCAACACCCTCGACTGAGTTGCGTCTTTTCATTTGGTCCCCACGAGTTAACACCTTTCACTTGGTTTCTCCGAGATGAGACCTTTTCATTTGGACACGACGATATTTCCCAATTTTTCTCAAATTTGGAGGATATAATTTTAAAAAAATAAGGTCCAGCTTGTGAACTCTGTTATCAGAAAGCGTGGCTGCGTTCGAGGACGCGTTAAAAGAGACGCAGACGCTGACGTAGCCGCTGAGCAGTGCACGAACTGGTAAAACGTTATATCCTGCTGAGATTAACGGTGTACGATTTTATAGCATTTTATGGCGTTATTTATGGCAAAAGGTTTATTCATCTGAGCTCGATGTGGCTTTTAAAAAAAAAGGAAAAGTGCATAGGTGTGGCTGCCATCGCGATGAACGCAACGTGAATAGCCTCAGTTACAAGATGATATTCATAAAACTAGAGGCAACTGCTATTTATGCTACGTCAAGAGTAATTAATTTTCTCGCCAGTAGTTGTGAAATAGGATATTTTACTCTGGAGAGCATTGAACCTTTTAAACAATTAAGTCTTGCCCAATAGGGACAGGTGGTTCACCAGTTTGAGTCATTTATCTTCAATTAATTCCCGAGGAGCACTGACGGGACTCGGACTCACTATCGACACTATTCAGGGTGTCTGGTGTTTCTTTAAAAAAAATTTTGAGGACTTTTCCAGGTTTTCCGGGACAAAAAAGTTAATTTTTTCAGGTACCTATTTTTTTTACAGTGAAAAAATACTTTTCACGAAGTATAGTAGAATTTGTAGGTCTAGTGGAACTAAAAAAAAGTTTCATATGCAAAATTTCTTTTACAGCCTTAAACTGCGATTTTATGGTAAAAAATCAAAAAATTCCAATCCAATAATTTTTTTCTGTTGATATAATCAAAGTGAGTTCAATTCCGCGTGCAATGAACTTTTTTAATTAGAATTGGTTGAAAGTGACTGAGTTATCGAATTTCAATTTTTCAACGTAAGAAATGAATTTTCAACCAAAATTAACTAAATCAAGTTTAAAAAATTCATTTTACAAACAAAAAAATAGAATTTTCGTCAAAATAGTTCCATTTTCAACTAAATTGAAGAATTTGAAACTAAAATGGTGAATCTTCAACTGGAATAGTTGAATTTTCAACCGCGGAAGAGATGCATTTTAAACTAAAATTGTGGAACATTCAACTGTATTGCTTAAATTACCAGTTAAAAAATATTAATTTGTAACAACAAAAAAATGAATTTTCAACAAAGTACATAAATTTTTGGGGAAAAAATTTAATTGAAAAAAATCGAATCTTCAAGAAAATAATGAATTTTCGACAACCACTTGAATTTTTAAATAAAAAAAAATTTTCAACTAACTAGGTAAATTTTCAAATAAAAAAAAATACAATTTCAACCAAAAAGGGAATACATGAATATCCTTTGAAAAATTCATTTTACAAAAAAAAAAAGGAATTTTCGTTAAAATAGTTCAATTTTAAACTAAATTGATGAATTTTCAACTGCTGAAGAGATGAATACAGTTTTTACTAAAATTGTGGAATATTCAACTAAATTACTTGAATGATCAATTAAAAAAAAAATTTGTAACCACAAAAAGGAAATTTTCAACAAAGTACTTAAATATTTAGTTAAGTAAATTAATTTTAAAAAATTAGACCTTAAAAAAAATTAACTTTCATAAAGAAGTTCAATTTTTAATCAAGTAATTGAATTTTCAACCGAAATCATTAATTTTCTACCAAAAAATAAGATTTTTTCACGAAATACTTGCATTTTTAATGAAAAAGATAAATTTTCAACTAAATAGGCAAATTTTTAAATAAAAAAATGCATTTTCAACCAAAGAGGGAATACTTAAATATCCAGTTTGAAAAATTTATTTTACAAAAAAAAAAAAAAGAATTTTCGTCAAAATAGTTCAACTTTCAACCAAATTGAAGAATTTTAAACTAAAATGGTGAATCTTCATCTGGAATAGTTGAATTTTCAACTGCGAAAGAGATGAATACATTTTTAAGTAAAATTGTGGAATATTAAACTAAATTACTTAAATGATCAATTTAAAAAAAATTAATTTGTAACAAAGAAAAAGAGGAATTTTCAACAAATTACTTAAATTTTCAGTTAAAAAAATAATTTAAAAAAATCGGATCTGAACAAAAATGAATTTTTAACAGAGGAGTTCAAGTTTTAATCCAGTAATTGAATTTTCAACCAAAATCATTAATTTTTTACCAAAAAATAAGAAATTTTGACGAAATACTCACATTTTCAAATAAAAAAGATAAATTTGCAACCAACTAGGTAAGTTTTTAAATAAAAAAATACATTTTAAACCAAAATGGCGAATCTTCAACTGGAATAGTTGAATTTTCAACTATTCCTAAATGTTAACTAAAGAAGATCAATTCTTGACTGAAACTCTCATTTTTTAACCAAAAATTAGAATAGATACATTTTAAGTTAAGAAAATCAAAAACAAAAGAAATTTTTTAACAAAATGCATTAATTTTGAACTGAATAATTGAATTTTCAAATAAGAAGGATCAATTTGCAACATCAAAAAATTTGAAACCAAAAACTGAATACTTAAATGTTCAGTCAAAGAAATTAATTTTCAACCCAAAAAGAAAACAGATTTTAAAGAAAAATTCATGAATTTTAAACTAAGTGATTGAATTCTAAAGCAAGAAAGATCTATTTTCAATCAAAAATACCAATATTAACCAAAAATTGAATAGTTAAATTTTCACTTGAAGAAATTAATTTTCAGTCAAAAAACGAATTTCCAACAAAATAAATTGTGAATCTTATAGAAGAATCTCCAACTAACAAAATTAATTTTTAATGAAGTGGTTCAACTTTTATCCAAGTAGTTAAATTTTCAATCAAGAATATTAATCTTCTACCAAAAAAGACGACATTTTTAAAAATACATGAATTTTCAACAAAAAGAGATTAATTTTCAATTAAAATATCATTTTTTAACCCAAAATAGTATGGTTCAATGTTTAGTTACAAAAATTAATTATTCATTAAAAAAAAAAAAAAATGTTCAACAGAATGGTAGAATGCTCAACAAAAACAGGTGAGTTTTTAACCAAATATTTGTACTTTAAACGAAAAATATAATTTTTCTCTAAAAAAGATTAATTCTGTACTAAAAAAGACGAATTTTTAACAATATGCATGATATTTCAGCCAAATAATTAAATTTTCAGTTAAAAAAGATTAATTTTTAAGTGAAAAAGGTTTATTTTCAATTAAAAATATCAATTTTTAACTAAAAATGGTATAGTTGAAACTATAACTTTAAGAAAATTAATTTTAAATAAAAAAACGAATTTTCAACACAATCTTTAACAAAAGCAGGTGAATTTTTACCCAAATAATTAAATTTTCAAACATAGTATAAGAATTTTCAACCGAAAAAGATTGATTTTCAATTAAAAATATCAATTTTCAACCAAAAATTGTAAAGTTAAATTTTTCAGTAACAAAATGATTGAATTTTTACCCGAATAGTTTAATTTTTTACAAAGTTTTAACTGAATAATTGAATTTTTAACGAAATAGCATCAATTCTCGATTAAAACTCTCAATTGTTAACCCAAAATTAGAATAGTTACATTTTGAGTTGAAAAAATTAATTTTCAACCAAAAGAAAAAAGAATTTTTTAACATAATGCATGAATTTTGAACTAAATAATTGAATTTTCAACTAAGAAAGATCAATTTGCAACGAAGAATACCAGTTTTAAACCAAAAATTGAATACTTTAATTTTCTGTCAAAGAAATTAATTTTCAACTAAAAATAAATTTTTAACAAAGTTCAGGAATTTCAAACTAAATAATTGAATTTTAAACCAAGAAAGATGAATTTGCAATCAAAAATACCAATTTTCAACAAAAATTTGAATAGTTAAATTTTCAGTTAAAGAAATTAATTTTATAGCAAAAAAAGGGGTTCTTATAATTGTTAAATCTTTAACCAAAACGATTGATATTTAAACAAAAAAGATTTTAACATTAATTAAACAACAGTTAAATATAACCAAAAAGAATGAATTTTCAACAAAATACGTAAATTTTTAACCAAATAGTTGAATTTTCTACCAGAAAACACGAATTTTCAACAAATTACAAAATGTTTCAACTTAATATTTTAAACAATGTGTGTGATGTTAGTTCAAATTTTATTTGTTAAATTTTTATTTAAATAGTTGAATTTTTAAACTAAAAATGATCAACTCTTAACCAAAAATGGTGTAGTTAAATTTTTATTGAGGAGCATAAATTTTCAATAAAAAAATGAATTTCCTATAAAACAGTTTAATTTCCTACCAAATAGTTGAATTTTATATTGAATTGTTTAATTTTCGAGCCGAAAATATAAATTTTATACAGAACAGTTGAATTTTCAATAAAATAATTGAAGTTTCAGTGTAAAAAAATAATTTGTAACGAAAAAAAAAAGGAAATTTCAACTAAAATTGGAGTTGAATTTTAAATTTTTAGTTTAAAAAGATGAAGTTTTAACGAAAAATGCAATAGTTACTGTTTTAACAAAACACATTTGATTGTAATGTAAAAAAGAGTTGGATTTAACCAAGAAAAACGAATTTTCAACAAAATAAATCAATTTTTAATTTCACCAAAAAATATGAAATTTCTATAGGAAGAGATACATTTCCAAACCAAAAAGAACCAAATATGTAGATGAATTTTAAATAAGAACAAAATTTTTTAGTCAAGAAAGAAACAAAATTTTAATCAAATTGTTCAATTATCGAGCCAAAATAACAAATTTTCAACGAAACAGTTGAATATGAACAAAAAGTATGACCTTTTAATAAAATTGTTAAGTTTTCAATAAAATAATTCAATTTTTAACTAGGGGTGTGCAAAAAGCTCGAAACTTCGATTCGAGTCCAACCGACTTTTTTCGAGTGGAGCTCGAGCATGCTCGAAATTTCGAGTTCTTGAAATTTTCGAGCTACTCGAAAGATTCGAGAACTCGAACGGCTTCGAGTTATCGAAAGTTTCGAGTTCTCGAAGAAATCCGAGAACACTAAAAATTCGAGTTCTCAAACTCATTCGAATTCTCGAAAGTTTCGGGTTCTCGAAGACATTCGAGTGCCCGAAAAGTTTCGAGCTTTTTGGAAAGCTCGATCTCGACTCTGCTCGACTCGACTCGAACTTGATCGAGCTCAGCTCGACTCGACTCGATCGAACTTGGAGTTTCGAGTCTTTTGCACACCCCTAAATAATAAAATTTGTAAATAAAAAAGATGACTTCTTAACGAAAAATTAAACAGTAGACTCTTAAATCGAGAATAATGAATTTTCAACCAAAAATAGTTGGATTTTCTTATTGGATTCTATTAATTCAGGATGCGATAAATAAATTTTGATAATTTATAGACTAGATAATAACATTTCAAATAAACATTGAAGTTCATTTTTAACACTTGAAAAATGTTATGACACTATTTTGACACTAATATTTAAAATTTGTGACACTATTTACACTATTTTTTATCCCTAAAGTGAGTCCGAGGCCTGCACTTACGGTAATTTGTGTTGCAAACAAGCATTGTTTAGGTCCAACAGTGGTTCCTCTGTAGCTTGTAGAACCTGCATTTAGATCAAACATTTTGGAAGAGCCGTAAACACTCCTGTGCTAACTTTGTCCAGTCTAATCCGGTGTACATAATAGTCGAGTGCACTTGAGTAAATTGGTAAGTGGACCAAGATGGTGAATAGTGATGTAGCAAACTAGAACAAGGTATACAAGTGTAAAAGCGATCAATGTATCTTAAATAAAAAGCTTATACATTAGGGAATAATATCTACTCTCTTGAAATCAAACAGGAATTTTCCTTTTTCCCCTGTTTTCAATTTTCCTAAATGTGAACTGAGTTAATAGAACTCAATCAGATAAACTCGTAGTTCGACCTGCGCATGAAACTTGATGCGCATTATGCGCTGTGCAAAAGTGAGTGCTTCCCACTCTAAAAGAGTGATTGTGAGTAGCGACTGGACCAACAAGAAGATACCTCTTCCCGCTTATTAAGAAAACGATTCCTTTTTCCCCTGTTTTCAGGAAACTTCTTCTCTTTCTAATTTGTTTGCCCAAATTTGAACTGAGTTAATAGAACCCAATGAGATAAACTCGTAGTTTGACCTGCGCATGAAACTTGTTGCGCATTATGCGCTGTGCAAAAGTGTGTGCTTCCCACTTTGAAAGAGTGATTGTGAGTAGCGATTGGACCAACACGAAGATACTTCTTTCCGCTTATTTAAAGAACGATTCCTTTTTCTCCATGTTTGCAGGAAACTCACCCTCTTTCTCATTTTTGTCGCCTTGATGTTAACTGAATTATTAGAACCCACTGAGATAAACTCGTAGTTCGACCTGCGCATGAAACTTGCTATGCATTATGCGCTGTGCAAAAGTGTGTGCTTCCCACTTTGAAAGAGTGATTGTGAGTAGCGATCGGACCAACACCAAGATACCTCTTACCCCCTATTTAAAAAACGATTTCCCATGTTTTCAGGAAACTTCCCCTCTTTCTCATTTTTTTCGCCTTGATGTTAACTGAATTATTAGAACCCAATGAGATAAACTCGTAGTTCGACCTGCGCATGAAACTTGCTGCGCATTATGCGCTGTGCAAAAGTTTGTGCTTCCCACTTTGAAAGAGTGATTGTGAGTAGCGATTGGACCAACACCAAGATACCTCTTTCCCCTTATTTAAAAAATGATTTCCCATGTTTTCAGGAAACTTCCCCTCTTTCTCATTTTTTCGCCTGAATGTGAACTGAATTAATAGAACCCAATAAGATAAACTCGTAGTTCGACCTGCGCATGAAACATTGTGCGTCATGCATTATGCGCTGTGCGAAAGTGTGGGCTTCCCTCTTCTGACGATTGTATTTTTGTATTCCTTTCTGGTTGAAAATTCAACTGTTTTGTTGAAAAATCGTCTTTTTGGGTTGAAAATTCAACTATTTTGGTATAAATAAAATCTTTCTTGAATACATTTTTTGAAAATTCCTCTTTAATTTAAAAATGCATCTGTTTTACTGGAAGTTGCATCTTTTTTGGATAAAAGTACAACTGTGCGGTTGAGAATTAATCTTCGTTGATTAGGGATTCAACTACTTTTTTGAAAAATCGTCTTTCATTTAAGAATTCATCGGTTTTAGTAGAAATTTTAACTTTTTAAAAAAAAATGCCACTGTTTGGTTAAAAATGAATATTTTCTGGTTGAACACTTATCATTTTAGCAGAAAATTCATCCCTTTGGTTCAAAATTTATTCATTTTTCTTAATTCATTTTTTTCAATTCATTTTTCCAACTGCAAAATAAAATATTAATTTTTTTTTTTTAATTGATCTTTTTTAGTAGAAAATTCTTTTTTTGTTGTTGTTAAAACTAATCTTGTTGGGTAGAAATTTGAATATTTTGTTCAAAATCAGTTTTTTTTTTTTTTAATTAAATTTCTTTTGTGACTAAAAATTTAACTTTTCCATTTTTGGTTGAAAATTTAATCTTTTTAAGTTGGTAATTTAACTTCTTTGCTGGAAATTAAACCAATTTGTTGAAAATTCTTTCGTTGTTGTTAAAATATCAACTATTACATTTTTCGTTGTTGAAAAATAAACTATTTATTTAAAAATTAAACTATTTTGTTGAAAATTTAATTATTTTGTTGATAATTCAACTCTTTTGTTAAAATTTAATTTTGTTGTTGAAAATTCTTCTCTTTTATTTATTGAAATATCAAATATTACATATTTCCTTGCTTGAAATTTAACTATTTGCTTACAAAATTCGTGTTTTTGCTTAAAAAAATTATTATTTCAGTTAAAAATTTCTCTCTTCGGTTGAAAATTTAACCATTTTGTGAAAATTATATATTTTTTTGTGGAGCATTAATTTTTTTCTACTGAGACTTTAAATTTTCTATTTTTGATTGAAAATTAGTCTTTTTAGTTTTAAAATTCATCTCTTCTGGTAGAAATTTGATCTTTTTTGGTTTAAACATCACTATTCTTTTTTTTTGTTGAGATTTCATCTTTGTAGGTTGAAAATTCAACTATTTGTTCAAAAACTAAACTCTTTGTTGGAAATTTAATTATTTTGTTGATCATTTAACTCTTTTGTTAAAAATTTAATTATTTTGTTAAAAATTATTTTCTTTTTCTTATTGAAATATCAAATATTACATTTTTCGTTGTTTAAAATTCAACTATTTGCTGATAAAATTCGAAATTTTGTTTTAAAAAATCATAATTTTAGTTCAAAATTTCTCTCTTTTGTTGAAAATTCAACTATTTTGTTAAAAATGAAACTATGTCGTTGAAAATTTAATTATTTTGTTGCAAATTCAACTCTTTTGTTGAAAATTAATCTTTTTGGTTGAAAAAATCATCATTTTAGTTAAAAGTTCCTCGTTTCAGTAACACATTTAACTATTTTGTTGAAAATTCGTTTTTCTTCTTGGAAAAAATTTTTTTTTTACTGAAAATTTAACTTTTCCATTTTTGGTTAAAAATTAATCTTCTTCGTAGAAAATTCGTCTTTTTGATTTCAAAGTCATCTCTTTTGGTAAAAATTCCATCTTTTTAGATTAAAATATCAACTATTACCTTTTTGTTGAGAATTTATTTTGCATAGGTTAAAAATTCAACTATTGGTTCAAAAATTAAACTATTTGGTTGGAAATTTAATGATTTTGTTGATAATATAACTCTTTTGTTGAAAATTTAATTATTTTGTTGATAACTCAACTCTTTTGTTGAAAATTTAATTATTTTGTGGAAAATTCTGTTTTTTTTCTTATTCAAATATCAACTATTACATTTTTTGTTGCTTAAAATTCCACTATTTGCATATAAAGTTCGTCTTTTTGTTTGAAAAAATCATCATTTTAGTTAAAAATGTAACTATTTTGTTGAAAATTGACATTTTTTTTCTTAAAAATTTAACTGTCCTCTAAAAGATTGAATTCTTTAGTTCAGAATGTGACTCTCTTTGGTTGAATTTAAATCTTTTTTGTATTAAAACTTAATATTTTTGATTAAAAATTCCAGTACTTTATTGAAGATTTAATTATTTTGTTACAAATTTAATTATTTTGTCAAGTCATCTTTCTGTTCCTAAATTCAACTGTTTTGTTGAAAATTCGTCTTTTTAGATTAAAAATTAATGTTTCATCTTAGAAAAGTCAACTTTTTTGTTTAAAATAAATAAATAAATTCAAAATTCTTAAATTTCAATCTGATACTGTTTTTTTCTATTCATAAAACATTCTATATGAAAAATATTACAAGATTAAAAAGATGGTCACTGAATACTGATGGTCAGGTAAAATAAAAAATTGGTCACGGAAAAATCAGGGAATTTTGAAAAAAAATGTTCGACGGAGTTTTTTGTAAAATCTGAATATACAAAATATATTTACAACTAATATTAATATCACCTCTAACCAAATATTTAATTTTTTGTTTCAGGTGAGTTCCAATTCCCAATACTGTGTCACTCAAGGTTCTTGTGAGTATGCGAAAGTTTTCTCACTGAAAAATGTAAAAAGTGTCGAAAAGATTATACGTCTGAGGAGTTAATTTCCGTCGCTCAAAAGCTCGATGTCCATACTATAAGTGGAAAAAACCGTTTCGCGCGAGACCTCAGGATACCCGGAAACAATTTACCTACTGTGGCGCAAATAGTTTATCGATTGTAACGTTCCTCTTCGACTTTTGAACCACAACGTCCCCTATCGACAAACAATCTATCGATTTTCTCTATACTTTCGCGATTATTGCCAATTTTTGAAAAAATCTCTCAAATGCGTAAATTTTCCATGAAAAAAATCCAAGTCTATGGAGATCTGAACCCCAACCTAACGGTAGAGGATCCCGGTGAAAGGTCGCAGAGGACGAGCAGATTTACGCCAATTAGATTGATTTAGTGTTGTCGCTGTTTTACACAGATTATATGTCGTGTTACCCGTATGGACATAATTTTTATGCTTTTTATTTGTAAATTGTGCTAGGCTTAAGTGAGTTTGCGTGTACTCGTAGAAATCGTGACAGTCTCTGAATAATAAATTCAATAGCAATCTTTAGAGTCGGATTACCAGAACGGATTGCTTTTCAACAAAATTCTTGAATTGTTATTAAATTAGATGAACTTTTAACCACATAGTTGAATTATCAACCAAAGAGGATTAAGTTTCTACCGAAAAAGACGAATTTTCAACTATCAAGATTAATTTTTAACCAAAAATGGAAAAGTTAAATTTTCACTGGAAAAAACAACGTTCAACACGAAAAAGGAATTTTCAACAAAATAATTGAATGTTTAACCAAAAAGATGAATTTTTAACTAAAATGATGAATTTTTCAACCAAAAAGACGAATTTTCAACGAGTAGCGATTTTGCATTGAAGAGAGAAAAAAGATGTAATCTAGATTTTTGAATTTTCAAGCCAAAGACGAATTTTTTCCCAAACATTGAATTTCCTACCCAAAAATATACATTTTCATTTTAAAAATTTAATTTTCAACAAAATATTTTAATTTTTAGCCAAATAGTTGATTCTTTAACAACGAAAAATGTAATAGTTGATATTTTAACAACAACGAAAAAATGTTCAACAATTTGGTTTAATGTTCATCAAAAAAGTTAAATTTTCAACTTGAAAAGATCAATTTTCCACTAAAAATGATAAAGTTAACTTTTCAGTCACAAAACTGATTTTAATGAAAGAAAACTCATTTTAAAGAAAATATTCAAATTTCTAACCAAAAATATTTGTTAAAAAAAACGAATTTTCTACTAAAACAGATCAATTTCCAACCAAAACTGTAAATATTATTTTCCTACTGAAAAAATTATGTAAAAAATTATTTGTCAATAAAATAGTTAAATTTTTAAGAAAAAAGTTGAATTGTCAACAAAATAATTAAATTTTTAACATAAGAGTTAAATTATCAACAAAATAATTTTAAAACAAATAGTTTTTTAAAACAAATAGTTGAATTTTCAACATACATAAATGAATTCTCAACAAAAAGATCATCTTTGATGTATCAATCTAAAATTATGAAATTTCTAACAAAAGAGATGAGTTTGAAACCAAACAGATGAATTTTCAACTAAGAAGATTAATTTTAAAACAAAAAGGGAAAAGTTAAACAGTCAGTGAAAAAAAAATGTTCGATAAGACAAATATTTCAACCAAAAAGACGAATTTTCAGCAAAAAATTTTAATTTTAAACAAAATAATTTAATTTTTAACCAAACAGATGATTTTTCGACAACGAAGAATGTAATAATTGACATTTTAACAACAACGAAAAAATGTTCAACAAATCGGTTTAATTTTCAACAAAAAAGTTAAATTGTCAACTTAAAGAGATCAATTTTCAACCAAAAATGGAAAAGTTAAATTTTTAGTCACAAAACAAATTTAATAGTAAAAAAACAACTAATTTTGAACAAAATATTTAAATTTTTATCCCACAAGGTTAGTTTTCAACAAAAAAAAAAGAATTTTCTACTAAAACAGATCAATTTTCAACTAAAAATGTAAATATTATTTGCCAATTGAAAAAATTAGGTAAAACATTTTTCAATAAAACAGTTGAATTTTCAACAAAAAAGTTGAATTGTCAACAAAATAATTAAATTTTCAACCAAATAGTTAAATTATCAACCAAAAGGATTAATTTTCTACCAAAAAGGATGAATTTTGCAACTAAAAAAGATGAAATTTTCACTTAGTAGTTGAATTTTCAACTAAGAAAGACAATTTTTCATCAAAAATAAAATAGGTAAATTTTCAGTTTAAAAATTAAGTTTTAAACAAAACCAAATAATGTTTAATGAAATAGTTACATTTTTAACAAAAGAGATAATTTTTTAACTACAGTGATGAATCTGCAACTTTCATAGTTTAATTTTCAGTTAAAAAAAAAATTAATTTTCAACCAAAAAGGAAAAATTTTTCAACAGAATCGTTAAATTTGCGACCAAAAAGTTAAATTTGTCAGCTGAAGTGAAGAATCTTTAAACAAAAAATGACTTTTTAACCAAATTCTTAAATTTTCAACTAAAAAACATAACATTTTAACGTAGTAGTTTAATTTTCAACTGAAAAATATCAACTTTCAACCAACAATGGAATAGTGAAATTTTCAGTTGAAAAATTGAGTTTAAAAAAAAAAAGAATTTCCAACAAAATAGTTAGATTTTTAACAAAAGAGATGAATTTGTAACTAACATGCTAAATATGCAACTGTTATAGTTAAATTTTCAGTTAAAAAAATCAATTTTCTACCAAAAATAAAGATTTTACAACAGGATAGTGAAATTTGCGACCAAAGAGTTGAATTTTCAACTAAATTGAAGAATCTTCAACCAAAAAATAAATTTGTCACAAAATTCTGGAATTGTCAACCAATTAGATGAAATTTTAACCAAATAGTTGAATTATCAACCAAAAGGATTAAGTTTCTACCGAAAAAGACGAATTTTCAACTCAAAATAATAAAATCTTAACCTAGTAGTTGAATTTTCAACTAAAAAATATCAATTTTTCACCAAAAATGGAATAGTGAAATTTTCAGATAAAAAATTGAGTTTTGAAGAAAAAAAAAATAATTTTCAAAAAAATAGTTATATTTTTAACAAACAAAGATTTTTCAATAGAATAGTTAAATTTGCAAACAAAGAGAAAAATTTTCAAGTAAAGTGAAGAATCTTTATCCAAAAAATGACTTTTTAACAAAATTCTTGAATTGTTAACAAATTTGATTAATTTTTTACCTAATGAGATGAATTCTTAACGAAAAATGTAATCGTTAATATTTCAACCAAAAGATATTTTAATTTTAAATAAAATATGGTTTAATTCGACAAAAATCGAGAAATTTTCAACAAAGAAGATTAATTGTCTACCGAAAAAGAGGAATTTTTAATAAAATACATGAATTTTCAACCAGAGAGCTGAATTTTTAATTAAGAAAGATACATTTTTAACCAAAAATGGAATAGTTAGATTTGTAATCAAAACAATTAATTTTTCCCCAAAATTGAATAAATTTTTAAGAAAAATAGTTAAATTTAAAAAAAAAGAGATAAAGTTTCAACTTAAATAATAAATCTTCAACTGAAATAATTAAATCTTCAGTTACGGAGTTCGGACTACTGATTTTATCATGATGGATAAAAGTGAATATGCACGAGTTTGTGCATTTTTATAAGAACATATTCATTTTCTATCATAATTAATAATATGAATCATGAGTATAAATATAGCAATTATTAATAATATAAGTATAAATAATATAGTTATAATA
This sequence comes from Andricus grossulariae, assembly GCA_011634705.1. NCBI lineage: Eukaryota > Metazoa > Arthropoda > Insecta > Hymenoptera > Cynipidae > Andricus > Andricus grossulariae. The sequence goes on along the minus strand of JAABKJ010007545.1, from coordinate 212,453,529 downwards.
CGTCACAGGACGTGACATATTTTACCAAATAAAAAAACATTTTACATTCATTAAATTTTTTAATTATTTATAAATGTTTTCAAAAAGGATTAGCCATGTATTTATCTATTAAAATGTTTCAAATTTTTCCAACATTTTTTTCAAATTTTGAAAACTTTGAAGAAGTTTCCTTAAAATATTTCAGATTTTTCTGTTATAATTTTTGAAATCTTTAGCAATATTCTGTAAGAATTAATTTTTCCAAACATAAAATATTTTGAATTTTTAATCCATTCAACTTTTAAATTATTGTTAAATTTTTTCGAAACTTTTCAACCATCTCATTATATTTTAAAATAAGTCAAATTTTTCCTAATTTTTTTTTTCATTTTCAAAACTTTAAAGAAGTGTTCTTAAAATGTTTCAGATTCTTGTTTTTGCAATTTTTAGAATCTTTCCAGATATTCTCTAAAAATTAATTTTTCAAAATATAAATTATTAAAAATTTTTAGTTAACTTAATTTGTAAATTATTTTAACATCCTTTCAAAACTTTTGAACCAATTGATTATCTTTTAAAATATGTCCAATTTTTCCGACATTTCTTTTTCAAATTTTGAAAACTTTGAAGAAGTTTCTTTCAAATATATCAGATTTTTCTTTTAGAATTGTCGAAATCTTTTGATATATTTCTCCAAGCAAAATAACATTTTACATTTTACATCCATTAAATTTTTAAATTATTTCTAAATGTTTTCAAAACGGATTACCATGCATTTATCTTTTAAAATGTTTTACATTTTTCCAACATTTTTTTTTCTTCAAATTTTGAAAACTTTGAAGAAGTTTCCTTAAAATATTTTAGATTTTTCTTTTATAATTTTCGAAATCTTTTGATATATTTTTCCCAATAAAAAAACATTTAACATTTTTCTTCCATTAAATTTTTAAATTATTTATAAATGTTTTCAAAACATATTAGCCATGTATTTATCTTTCAAAATGTATCCAACTTTTCCAACGTTTGTTTTTCAAATTTTGAAAACTTTGAAGAAGTTTCCTTAAAATATTTCGGTTTTTTCTTTCAAAATTTCTCAAATGTTTAGAAATCTTCTCTAAGCATTAATTTTTCCAACTATAAATTATTTTAAACTTGTAATTCATTCAACTTTTAAATTATTTTTAAATCTTTTCAAAACTTTTAAACTCTTGAAACCTTTAAATATTCTTAAAAGCCTGTTAAACTGTTTTCAATGTTTTCAATTTAAAATTTGTTTTGAACATTGTTTCAAACTTGTAAATATATTTGAAAGGAATTCAATTTTTTTAATCCTGCAACATAAAAGAAAATTGATCTAAAATCTTTCAGATACTTTTTGGACAATTTTGAAAATGTTTTGAAATGATTTGAAATCTCTGTAAAATGTCGTTGATAGCAGCGACGTCGGAGGAAAAGAAGATATCGAGAAGAGAACAGAAGAGGACACGAATATAAGGACGGAATTCTTTAATATTACAACTTTTTTTCTTACATCAATTTTTTAAGAGGGGAAAATAATGCATTTGTCGAGAAAGATTCAGATAAAAAAACTTATTTTTCAAAATTTGCTAATTTTTTACTTTTGTATGTTTTTTTAGTTTAACATTTTGGGCTCTAATATTACAACCGTTGGTCTCAAAAACAATTTTTAGAGATTGAATATACTGCATTCATCGAGAAATTTCAGAAAAAATTTATTTGTAGAAATTTGATAATTTTTTACTTTTGTATTCTTTTGAGTTTTACATTTTGGGCTTTAATATTACAACTGTTGGTCCTGAAAACATTTTAAAGGGGAAAAATACTGCATTTGTGGAGAAAGATTCAGAAAAAAAATTATTTTTCGAAATTTGATAATTGTTGACTTTTGAATGTTTTTTGAATTTTACATTTTGGGCTTTATTATTCAAACTTTTTGTCTTACAAACATTTTTTTAAGGTGAAGAATACTGCATTTGTCGAGAAAGATTAAGAACAAATATTATTTTTCGAAATTTGATAATTTTTTACTTTTTTATGTTTTTGGAGTTTTACATTTTTGGCTCTAATATTACAACTGTTGGTCTTGCAAAAAAATTTTATAAGAGGAAAAATAATGCATTTGTCGAGAGGGATTAAAAAAAAAATTATTTTTCGAAATTTGATCATTTTTGACTATCGTATGTTTTTTGAGTTCGGTTTTTGGGCTTTAATATTACAACTATTGGTCTTACAAAAATTTCTGAAGGGGGGGGGGGAATACTGCATTGATCGAGAAAGATTGGGAAAAATATATATTTTTCGAAATTTGATAATTTTTTACTTTTGTATGTTTTTTTAGGTTTACATTTTGTGCTTTAATATTACAACTGTTGGTCTCACAGGAAAATTTTAGAGTGGAAAATACTGTACTTGTCGAGAAAGATTCAGAAAGAAATTATTTTTCGAAATTTGATAATTTTTTCCTTTCATATTTTTTTTTTAGTTTGGCATTTTAGGCTTTATTATTACAATTGCTGGTCTTACGAATTGGTTTTAAGGGGGAAATACTGCATTCGTCGAAAAAGATTCAGAAAAAAAATTATTTTCCGGAGATAATTTTTTGACTTTTGTATGTTGTTTGAGTTTTACATTTAGGGCTTTAATATTACAACTTTATGTCTCACAAAAAATTTAAAAAAATGGAAAATACTGCATTTGTCGAGAAAGATACAGAAAAAAAATATTTTTCGAAATTTGATAATTTTTTACTTTTGTATGTTTTTTGAGTTCGGCATTTTGGGCTTTGACATTACAACTATTGGTCTCAAAAAATTTTGTCGAAGGGGAAAATCAGTGATGGCAATGTGGGCGCCTTTTGCTACTGCGCTTTCGTTCGGGCCGCGCACTGGTTGGCCGCAGTTGGCGTGCAATTCAAAATTGCAATTAAAATGAATTCTTCTGAGAATACATAAAAAAATATTGTAAACATTATCAAAAAAATATCTTGAATTACTTTTTCAACAAATTTCTTCTGAAATTAAATGTTTTGTGAAATATAAGTTATTCTTCGGAAGTCAAAGAAAATAACCTGCTATTTAATAAATATACGTGTTATAAAATTTTTTTTTCTAAAATCAGAAGTTGTACAATTTCATATACGTTATTGTGCATTTTTCAATAATTATTTATTCAAATTACAAGAATTGTTTTTAATTCCAATTTTGAATTACGTGCCAACTGCGGCCAACCAGTGCGCGGCCCGAACGCAAGCGCAGTAGCAAAAGGTACCCACATTGGCATCACTGCCATGAGGACGTGACTCGCTCCTCTCGCGATTTTTCGTTTGTGATAAGTGGATTCTGACTCTAATTTATTGTTAGGTAAATGATTTTGGTCACTGATATTATTTTTGGTGTCTCCTTAGGTTCTTCAAAATGCGTAAGTCTTAGTTTAATTTTGAAAAACAAGAGAATAGTTTAAAGGGAACTGGGAAAGTATCCTTGAAAAAAGTTAGGTTAATCAGCATGTATTTTCAGAAAAATCAAACATCTTTGAGGCTTATAGTGTGCAGAAATTGGCAAACGTACTGCAGAATCACCAGACTCGACTCGATTCCGAGGAATATTCATGTGCCTTTTCTGGGGCACAAATTCAAAATAATATAAAAAGGTTGAAAACCTGCAAATTCAGGTTGCTGGTTAATATGGTTATATGTAATTTGACGTATCGTTCATACAATTCCCACATTTTTCATATATTCTCATGTATTTTATAATTTATTATTTGATTTCAATAAAATTTTCTTCACTGTAAAATCAGCTATTAAATTTATTCAAAATTACCCTTTAAAATAGTTACTAGCAGTGCATTTACCACATCATTTAGTCAGAGCATTACCAATTCCTTTGGTAGATATATAGTTACTAATTTAATTAGTCGGTTATTCTTACACATTGAATTAGTAGATTTGTACTAATTAGCAGTAAACGAATCGGCGCTATTTGAATTAGTAGAAAACTACTATCAATGAGTAGTTTTCTACTAATTCAGATTTGGAGAGTAGTTACGGCTCTGGTAGAGACCTTGTGTATACACAGGTGTTCACGTGAGCCAAGGTAACGTACGTGCACTAGGGTAATGCGCGTGAGCCGCCACACGACAAGCAATACGAGGCATGTTCGACCTTAGTCGTGCAAGAAGCGGCAAAATTTATACCAAGTATGATATATCGAGGAACTGCTGGGGATACACGCGGCGAGAGAGAAACTCGACCATTTTTCGTGTCAAGAACGGGCTAAGGAATGTCTCCGGTTTGATTTATAAAAGAGAAGCAGTTTGTAGTCGAAAAGCCCTTTGTCTGACGCATAACGGCTCGAATATCACTTTCAAAAGCAAAGGGTGCTTTGGTGAGGGCGGAAAAAACAAAGGAAGCTTCCTAGACTCGGGAATTACATCAGCATTTCTATGGAAAGTGTCACATTTTTATAATTCAAGATTTGAAGGTAATCATATGCATAAAATGAAATCTAAAATTAGGAAAAAATACAATTAGTGGTTCTTCTTTGGGTATTTCTACATTTTTTAAGGTATAATTTTTCGTACTATGGGGTCTTTTAAGTATGAAGTATCGTATTTCTTAAAGATAATGAACCTATACCTCTTTAAAGCATTACATAATCCCCATGAAGTTCATGTAAATATTATTTAAGATGCTCAATTAAAATTTTGATTTTTTGGCGAGGGGCTATTCACTAAGTGAAAATGAGTGAAAAGTCATTTCTCACTCAAAACAGGTCAAGTGAAATTTCTTATGTTTTGACCAGATCATGAGAAATTTCTCCAATACTTAGAAAATCGTGCTAACTTAGGGAACACCGCGTAAATGCTTCTAAACTCTTCTCAAATCAGCGTCGGTCACTTGCTGAAATTTTTATTTTAAGCGTAATAAACGAGATTTTAATTCATAATAAGACATTTTTTTTAAATTCGTCCTTTTTGTTCTAAAATTCATTTTTTTTTATTTCACTTTTTTGTTGTTGAAATATCAGCTATCACACCTTCTTGTTAAGAATTCACCTTTATATTTTCAAAAATCAATTACTTTCTTGAAAATTCAATTATTTTGTTAAAAAGTCATCTTTTATGGTAAAACAATTATTTCATCCGTTGTTTATAATTAATAAATAAAATTTTTTATTTCAAATGTTTCTTTATTATGTTTATAACTGGTCCTATGTTAAAAATATTACAACATTAAAATGCTGGTATTTGAATGTCAATTGATAATAAGCTAATTATCAAATTAGGAGAGATAGAGAATTGCATTTATTCAAAAAAAATATTTGAATACATTTTTTATGCAATAAATTATCTTTTTATTTAAGATACAAAGATTTTTTGAGAATTGCTAGGAAACTATTTTAATTTTAGGTCGTTAAAATAAAAATAAGAATGCATTTCTGTTTTACTTGATTTTGCGCTGTTCCCGATAATAAAATTAGGCTGTTGTCCCTTTGGGTTCCAGTATAGAAATTTCTGATGGAGTTTATTGCTTTAAAATTTAAAGCATTTTAGCTTTAAGAACGCGTAAAATGAATTTTAATGAAAAAATTATTACAAAAAATGTTATTATTAAAAAAAATCTTGGATAAAAATGAAACGGTTTAGTTGGACATTCAACTGTTTTGTTGAAAAATCGTATTTTTAAGTTGAAACTTTGTCTTTAATTTAATAATTCATCTATTTTGGTATAAATTTCATCTTTCTTGGATGAAACGGCAACTGTTTGATTGAAAATTTAACAATTTTGTTGAAAGTTCACACTATAGTTTGACAAATTCAACTATTTTGTTGAAAATTCAACTGTTCTGTTGCAAATATAACTATTTTTTGGAAATCTCATCTTTTTAATTTGAACATCCATTTATTTGAGTTGAAATAACATCTTTCTTGGATAAAAATGCAACTTTATAATTGAAAATTCAACAATATTGTTAAAAATTGATACTTTTTGGTAGAAAAATTAAACTATTTGGTTGTAAAAGTAAGTATTTCGTTGAAAATTTGTCTTTAATTACTAAGTCAACTACTTGGTTGAATGTTGATCTATCATTAGACATTCATTGTTTCGCTGGAGATGCATAATTTTAGTTGAAAATTTCTATCTTTGGTTGGAAATTTAAACATTATTTTGCAAATTTGTTTTTTTTCGTTGTAAAAAATTAATTTTCGAATTTGAAACTTCAAGTATTTAATGGAAAATTTGTATTTTTTGGTAAAAAATGAAACCTTTTGGTTAAAAACTCATCTATTTGGTGAACATTTTTCTTCTTTAGTGAAGAATGAATGTACTTTGCTGAAAATCCAACTTTTTAGGAAGTTTCCTTTTTGGTTGAAAAGTCAACTATTTGGTTGAAAGTGTATGTATTTTGTTACACATTTTTTTTTTGTAGAAAATCAATATTCTTCTCTGAAAATTCAACTTTTTAGTTGGAAGTTAACTACTTTCTTTGCTTAAAAATTGAAATATTTTTTTCATCAATTCGTTGTTTTATTGCTGAATATCAATATTTTTGACTGAAAACTGTATTATTCTGTTTTTGATTGAAAATTTACCTTTTTTAATTGAAAATTCAACCATTTAGGGTAAAGATTTGTATTTTTGGATACAAACTTGAATATTGTGTTTTCGTATATTATTATTACTAATATAATAATATAAAATGAGAATATAAATTGAGAAAACAATAAACTTTCTTAATTTAAATTCAAAAACTAGCAGAAAGCTTTAGAAACATTGTGAAATTATGTTTCTCAGCAATTCGTTGCTACTTATTGAATTAGTAACTTAGTACCACTAAGCAGCATAGTAAAATATCCTTACTAATTCATTTAGTAACATAAATTTTACCATTTGATTTGGTATAAAGTGATGAAATTACTAATTTAGCAGTCAGATACAATGCTACTAAGTTAGTAAAATTTCAACAAATTCGGATTTAGAGAGTACTTAATTACTGATTTGTCTCTTGTCCGTATTATTCGAGTTTTCTGACAGCATGAAAATCCGTCGTAAATTTACTGAGAGAAAGGAGTTTTGCAAAATATTATTTAAGAGCGACATTTGAATCCAAAAAGATCAAAATAATCTGATTGAGAGCAGCAGTTTCATAAAGAAAATACATAGACTCGTTTCACGCCGGAAGGCATATGAAACGACGAAGCTCGGAATGGACATAACGAACGCTTTTTCTCCCGAAAAAACTGAAAAAAAATTCTATATCAACTGTTAAAACCACTCTAACTATGGTTCAAGATAATATCATTTTTTGTTAAAATACCTTCTTTTAAAATTCTACTAAAATAACCTACAATGCATATCATTTCACGAAATTGAAATTAAATAAAATCTCTAAGAGTATTCATGCCTTCTTCGTATTAAACTAACTTTATTTACATCTCAAATACCATCACATAATTAACACTGTTACTCAGATGAGAGAAAAATATTCCTTTCGTGCTGCAATTTGAATAAGAGTATTGACATTAGATTTTCACACAAGTGAAATTGCCCACTGAGTAATTGTAATACTTTTTATTATTTATTTCAATTTATTAAAAATCTGTGCCTAAGGTTTACTGCGGACAAGTAATTTATTGAGGGAGAAAAAAATAATTGTCTTGACCCGGATTTGAACGTGGGGTAACTTGTTAATGCTCCACTCATTCACAGTGGCGTTCCCGGTTCAAATCCGGGCTGAGGCAGATTTTTTGTTGTTCTCCAAAAAATTATTTGTCCGAAATAATTGTTAAAGATCGAATTGGAAATAATTAAATTAAAAAACTAGGACCTTAACTCACCTAAAAACAGTAAAAACATATTCTGAACATTATATTTGTTTATTGAATTAATAAATTACTATCAGGGTGGATCAAAAAGGAAACAAAATGCAATTCATAGACGGCCCGGCACTGGAAAGTTTTATTTTGGATCATTTATAATCGGAATAAAATTTGAAATATAGATCGATATTCTGAGATTCTGTCCAGCATTTTCAACCAAATAATAAAATATTCAAACCTAAAAGAAGCCTTTTTTGGACAACTGTTAAATTTACAATCCCAAAGGACGAATTTCTATCGAAAAAGATGAGTATTTAACAAACCAGTTAAATTTTTAACAAAATCTTTAAATTTGCAACTAAAATGATGAATCTTCAAAGAAAAGAATTAATTTTTAAGAAACAAGTTTAACTTCAAACTAAAAAATTAAATTTTTAATTAAGAAAAATTATTTCTGACAAAAGATGTAATAGTTTATATTTCATCAAAAAATATTCTAATCTTAAATAAAAAATAGTTGAATTCAACCAGAAAAGATAAATTCCCAACAAATTGAATTCTCCACCAAAACATATTAATTTTTATCTTTATAGCTGCATTTTTAACAACAAAATAAAATTTCTTCAAGAAGAGATGAATTTCCAACAAAATAATTGAACTTTCAAGCAAGAAAAGATTTTTCGGTCAAAAGAGAAAAAAATTTAAACCAAAGATATGGTTATAAATATGAATTTATAACCAAAAACATAATTTTTAACAAAACTGTTGATTTTTCTACGAAAATAATAGAATATTTAACCCAAAAATACGAATTTTGAGCAAAACAGTTGAACTTGTAAGCCATGTTACAATTTTGAAACTAAAAAGTAAGAATTTTCAACCAAAAATAGAATAGTTAAATTTTCAGTTAAAAAAATTAATTTTTAACGAGAAAAAAAGAAATTTTCAACAGAATATTTCAATCCTTAAGTAACGAAATCAATAAAACAGTTAAGTTTTTAAGCCAAGTGGTAAAATTTTAAACTAAAAACTATCATGCTTCGAAAAATAGTTGAATTTTCATTCAAAGACATGGATCTTCAACTGATAAAATTATTTTCAACAAATTAGTTTAACCTTTAACCAAGTAGTTGAATTTTCAATCAAAAATATGTATTTTCTGCAGAAAGAGAAGAATTTATAACAAAATAAATCAATTTACAAACAATTTGGTAAATTTTCAACTGAAAACGATCAATTTTTAACAAAAAATCATTAATTTTCATTAAAATAGGTCAATTTTCAACCAAAGAGATGAATCTTCGACTAATAAAATTATTTTTTTTTAACAAAGTAGTTCAACCCCTAATGAAATAGTTGAATTTTCAATGAAGATTAATTTTCTACCAAAAAAGTCGAATTTTTAACAAAATACCTGAATTTTCAATCAGTCAACTTTTTAGCTAAAAAATGTCAAATTTCAATCACAAATAGAATCGTTAAATTTTTCGTTGAAAAAATTAAGTTTCAACCCGAAATAAAATAATTTTCATCAAAATAATTCAATCCTGAAGTAACGAAATCAATTTTTAACAAATTAGTTGCACTTTTAACCAAATAGATCGAATTTGAACCAAGTAGTTGATATTTCAACAAAAAAAGATTCTACATTTAAAAAAAAAGTAATAAATAAAAAGATTAATTCTTAACCAAAAAGATGCAATTTTAACCAAAGAAGGTAAAATGACTACCAAAGGAGATGAATTTTCAATCAAGAAACAATTTTTTAGTCAACAGAGATACAAATTTCAAACAAATTAATAAATCTTCAAATTGAAAAGGCGAATTTTCAACAAAACAGTTAAGTTTTCAAGTCAAGTGGTAAAATTTTAAACTAAAAACGATCAGTTTTGAAAGAATAGTTAAATTTTCATTCAAGGAGATGGATCGTCAACTGATAAAATTAATTTTCAACAAATTAGTTTAACCTTCAAGCAAGTATTTAAGTTTTGAATCAAAAAGATTTATTTTCTACAAAAAGAGGAGAATTTGCAACAAAATAAATTAATTTACAACCAATTTGTTAAATTTTAAACTATAAGCTGTCAATTTTTGATGAAAAAATTACTAATTTTTATCAAAATAGTCCGCTTTCCAAACAAAGCGATGAATCTTCAACTGACAAAATTATTTTTTCAATAAAGAAGTTCAACCCCTAACTAAGTAGTTGAATTTTCAATCAAGATGCTTATTTTTCTACCGAAAAAGTCTATTTTTCAACTAAATACGTGAATTTTCAACTAAAAATTTAACTTTTCAACTAACAAATATCAATTTCGAATCAAAAATAGAATCGGTAAATTTTCGGTTGAAAAAATTAATTTTAAACCAAAAGGAAAATAATTTTCATCGCAATAGTTCAATCTTCAACCAATTGTTGGATTTTCTTATTCAGTTCTATTTATTCAGTTCACATTGAAGCACTAAAACGAGAAAAAAGGGAACTTTCTTAAAAAAGGGGGAAAAGATAAATTTTTAAAAAAGGGGAAAGGAGGGGCATATAGAAAGAGTATAATTTCCGTATTTGCATGCTTATTCGTAAAAATGATATTTTTTCAAGAATTTCAAAAAACTGTTATTCACATTTATATTGTCCATGTGAGATTTCATATTCTGCATTTCATCTAACAAAAGATTTCTTGACAACAACAACAAAAAGATTTGGTTGAAACAAAGAAAAAATTTGGTTCGGTCAACGAAATATTTTGTTGTCCATATAATAACTATACTATATGGTTGAACCGAACAAAATTTTTAAAGATTATTACAATGATTTTTTTATAATTATAAACAATTTCCTACTCTTTGCCTTGCATGGGACTATAAAATGGAATAAGCAGATCATATTTCTTAGTGTTCGCTGTAAAGAAGGGATTGGAAGCATCAAGTTTATATGACATAAAAGCTTGAATATCGTTTCGGTGCACAGTTTTACACCCTATAAATAGTGAATCGAAATGGCGAATATCGAGTTTGCCTATCAATTGGGATTTTGTAATTCTCTGGGAAAATTGCCCATTTTAAACCGATTATCTTCTTCACTATTTTATGTTATTTTTTTTATTTATATAACATTTTTTATATTTAGGGATCATAGTGGTTCAACACTTCAATTGTGTGAAAAATAGGGAAATTTTTACTCGCAAAGAGGTAGAAAAAGGGAGAAATTTGATTATTTTTTTTAAAATAGCCTGATGGAAACAAATGAAAAATTTAATACTTTTATTACTTTTATTATTTATATCCGATGGTTTTCAAAAATTTTGAAAGTACTGTAGAAAAGTTTCTCCAAAAATTGTACAGAGCTTTGCAATTATATTTAAAATTATGTTTACGAAAAGTAAGAAATATTAAATAAAATATTAATAGAAATAACCTTTCTAGTGCACCTAAACTAATTATGCAATCATAATCAGATTAAAATCAGATTAGAATCGGAATATTAAATCAAGAAAAATTATTTGTTGCCCTCTTGGAAAGGTGTAAAAAGTTGTTCAATCCTGTAACATTTATTATTTTGAACAAAATTCATTGGATTTTTTTTTGTTTCAAAAATACCAATTTCGGATGAAACGCGACGACATAACCTAAAGTTGTTGAAAAATTCTAAATATTGATTGAAAGCCGATTATTTTAAATAAAAATATCAATAATTTTCGACGAAAAAACACTAACATAAGCCAACAGGAATTATTTTTGTTTTGAAATATCAATTTCCTGTGTAAAACCCTAACATAACCTGAAATTGTTATTAAATTATGAACGTTTAAAATCTAATTATCTTTGTTTAAAAATGGAAATTTTCAGTAAAAAGAGCTAAAGAAATCGTTCAGCATGAATTGTTGAAAAAATTGTAATCTTTGAAATAATTTCATTATTTTCTATAAAAAAATACCCGTTTCCGGTGTAAACCTTAAACCTAACCTAAAATGGTTTCATTTATGAATCTTTATGATGATTTTTGTTTAGAATTGTTGATTCCCGGTGAAAAAAAAACTAAAACAACGTAAAATTTTGTGAAATTTTAGGTCCACTTCGAAACTTCAAGATTTTTCACTAAAATTCATTGAAAAAAATACTAATTTGCAGAGAAAAGAACTAACATAAAACAGGTGTTATATTTTCAATAATTTATTAATGTTTTTTGAATAATTGTTGATATTTATTTGTAGATTTGATTTTAAAATTTTCAAACTTAAGATATTGACAACCGAACTGCTGTATTTTTATTCAAAAATACTAATTTCCTATGGAAAACACTAACATAACCTGAATTTGTTCAAAATTTTTTGGTTTAATTTTTGAAGTAAAATTATTTTTATATAAAATAACGGATTTACGGTTGAAGATTTTAATATACTTAACATTAACATTTTTTTGAAATTGTAATTTTTGTTTACTTAGACTATTTTCCGGTAAAAAAAATGAACATAATCTAAAATTGTTTAAACATTTTTTATCTCCTTTGAAACCCCGAGCTTTTTGTTAAGCGTACCAATTTCCGATATAAAACGTCAGCAAAGCCGAAAATTTTGAATTAAAATACTCTAAATAATATGAAAAACCTCATGTTTTTTTTGTTCATAAATACTAATTTACGACAAAAAGCAATAATATAACAAAAAATCGTTCAGAATTGTAAATCTTCCTCCGATCCCATACTGTTTTTTTTTCTTTTTTTTTTTAAATAACCGATTTCCGGAAAACCCCGTTAACATAACCTTAAACTGTTTCAAAATTGTATATCCTTTTAAATCTATACCAAGTTCCAGTAAAAAAAGTCGAGTACAACCTAACATTTTTTCAAAATTTTTTTATCTCCTTTGAGATTCAATAATTTTTTATTAAAAGTGTCGATTCTGAACGATGATCTGAAAAATCTTTTGAACCGAAAATTGTTCGATCGAATAACGTAAATTCTTTAAAAATTGTTATTTTAAAAAATTTAATAATTTTTTATAAAAAATGCCCATTGCCGGTGAAAAAAATTAACACAACCTAAAATTTTGAGATATATAAGGCATTCTTCGATACTTTACGGTTTTATATTCAAATTCTTTTTCAAAAATACTAATTTGCAGCGAAAAGCATTAAAATAAAAATGTGTAACATTGCCAGTAATTGATTAGATAATAGCTATTTACTTGACAAGTGGCGAAAATACAATACTTTTCACATCGAGTTTGACGAATTCGATTTTCGAAGCGAATTCACTTGTAATCCAGTTGTAATATAGAGTAATTTAGTTATAATTCCAACTAATCCACTTGTAATACGCTTTCATCCACTTGTAATTCAGATTAATCGACTTGCAATCAGAATTAATCCACTGGTAATCGAGACTAATCCACTTGTCAACTAGATAATCCACTTGCAATCCAGATTAATCCACTTTCAATCCAGATTATTTCACTGATACTCGAGATTAATTCACTTGTCATCCAGATAATCCACTTGTAATCCAGATTATTCCACATGTAATGCAAATTAATCCACTTGCAATCCAGATGTAATTTGGAGTAATTCAGTTTTAATTCCAATTATTCAACTTGTAATCCGCTTTCATCCACTTGTAATCAAGATTAATCCACTTTTCATCCAGATACTGCACTTTCAATACAGATTAATCCACTTATAATCGAGGTTAATTCACTGATACTCGAGATTCATCCACTTGTAATCATGATTAATCCACTTGTAATCAGGATTAGTCCACTGGTAATCGAGATTATTCCACTTGTAATCCAGGTAATCCATTTGTAATACAGATTAATCCACTTGCAATTCAGGTTGATCCACTGATACTCCATATTAATTCACTCGTTATCCAGATAATCCACTTGTAATCACATGGAGTAATCCAGTTATAGTTGCATTGCACTCGCGACGAAGAAACGTAACAGCCTCGACAACGGGGCGAAAGAGGCCGACGAGAAGAACGAACGAGTAACGACGCGTTGAAATCCTGGTTACGAACGTCAGTGAACAGTATGGAAGCTCTGAGGGACGCGCCGGGAGCCTACGAAAACGTTTGTGTTGCAACGAGTTTCGACAATATTGAAAGGGCGTAACTTTAAGCCCTGTGCGGGACCTTTTCCGGTGGTCCGATCGAGCTCACTGAGGTACCCAAATTCATGTTTTGGAACGTAGCACCGTATGAGAATGGTACATATCAACATTTCATACTTTTGGGAATTTTGGACCTCTCTAGTGATCCGCGAAAAGGGACCCACTAGGCAAAAAATCGATTTTCGGATTAAGATGGATTCTATAAGTTCTCCAACTGATCTCTCTAGTTGTGCAATTAGAAATTGTGTATCTGCTCGAGATTTCTTCAATCGCTCATCCTGTAAAATCACACTTTTGCCTAGTAGGCCCCTTTTCTCGGATCGCGTCACAAATGTTCAAAATTCGAGAGAAAATTCAAAATTTAAAATTATCTCTGAAAGGGCCACAGATACGCGAAAGCTGACGATATTTTCAGAGTTTTAAAGAGGGGAATCGCTTGCGGCCAAAATTTTTAAGTTTTTGTAGAGTCTTGTTTTCGTCCAACATAAACTAACCCAATACAATTTTTTTTTAAATAAAATACAAATTTTAAATTTTGTTTTATCTCAAAAACGGCAAGAGTTACGCGAAAATAGACAACATTTTTAGGGTTTTGTAAGGGGTTCGATCCTCGGCCACCCCGGCGCAATTCAGTATACAGATTTTTGAAATTAGGAAAGATACAAATTTTGAATTATGTCAACAACGGTCAGAGATACGTGAAAACTATGTAAATTTTAAACTTTTTGTGTAAGGGGGTTTGTTTTCGGCCAACTCGCACTATCCCAATTTCAAGACTTTTAAAGTACAACCAAAGAATGACAATTTTGAGTTATCTTAAAAACGGTGAGAGATACACGAAAACTGACAACATTTGCAGGGGTTCCTGAAGGGTTGAATCCTCGGCCACCCCGGCGCAATCCAGTATACAGATTTTTGAAATTAGAAAAAAAAAAAATTTTGAATTATCTCGACAACGGTCAGAGATACGTGAAAACTGAGAAAATTTCAAGCTTTTTGTGTAAGGGGTTTGTTTTTGGCCAACTCGCACTATCCCAATTTAATAATATTTTGTATATAGAGCTGCGAACGCTTTCTTTTGCTCCTCCCACACATCTATACATATAACAAAGGAAAGTCACTGAATAAAGGACACTTTTTGTAACACTTATTTGGGTTCAGTTTCCTAACAGGGAATGAATTTTCTTTCTCATTTTAACATCGACTCAATAATATATACGGAAAATCGGGTGAGGGGTAAAAATTCTCAATGAAGACCAGGGCAGTACAATGCCGACTGTGTAGGTATTCAAATAATGAAAAAATACGTTCGAAAACATGATTCATGTGTCCTAAAATGTCGAAAAGCTATACATCCAAATTACATTTTCTGTAATTCTTAATAGCTGTGAAGTAGCCTAAAACACCTTGAAAGCCAAACATTACACGTAAGTTAAAAAAAATGTCGCAGCTCACGATAAAATTCCTAAGTTCCGTCGTTAAAAATTTTAAATGCTCCGGAAAAATGGAATCTTATGTCATTATAAATAGTTGTCAAATAGTCTAAAATGCAAATATATATATATATGACACAAAGAAAAATGTCAATAGATTTCAATTATTTATTTCAAAAATTATTTTATTTATATTCCCGTTCACAGTTGATTTATTTAATTTCTAAATACAGTCATATAATAATAAATAATTAATTGAAGAAAGAGATCTTCAAATTTGGTGCTTTTACTTTTTTAAGCTGTGTTACATAAGACTGTCAGAAGATTCTTCCTCTAGGGATTCACGACCGCCATAGTGGATCCGCCATTTTTTGTGGTTGAAATTTTTACTTCAGAGTCGTAATCAGCGGCCTTGATAGCCATGAGAAACAAAATGTCGTGAAAATCAAGTAACACATTCATGTTTTGCTCAGGTTTTGCGACTCTGTCCCACTGTGCGCTATATCATGAAATGGCTGACTGAAACTAATTGATACTACTCATTTCTGACTTAAGTTGATATGTACTACTCATGTATAACATAAACTGGAATCTACTACTTGACAAACTACATAGTGAGCTGGATCGGGATGTTGCTGTTTATTTTCGATGTTGCTGTTTCTGAAATATTCAGGATTAAATGATTTAGAACAAATTCAAGCTTGATTTTTTAATTTCCTTCTGTGGACTTTATTATTTAAAGAAGCACAACGTCAAAATGAGACATTTTACTAATTTTCTTTTTCCTGAAGAAAAAGGTTAACTTAAATCGCTTATATGCATCAGCATGAGAGGACATACACTTCAGGAACATAAATATTTAGTTCTATATTCAAGCTAACAGTCATAAGAAGATTAAATAAACAATAACTTGGATTCTTGTGCTTGGATGTGCTCAACTACAGAAAAAAAAAATTTTTTTGTGTAAGAATGCCAAAATCTCCCACTGAAGTGATGATCAGAATGGAAAATAACCATATATTAACAACTAAAACTGTTATAAAAATGATAATGAACAAATTGTAAAGTTTTCGGTTTTGTCAACCTTACGGTTTTTTCCTCATCAAACATACATTTTTCAGGAACTTTTAACGCCCCCCCTCCTCCCTTTCGTTATGCTTTTTCCATTGTTTTTAACATGAAGAATGATACTTTGATAGACCCCCACTATACCCTAAACGTATCACATATTTTGTTAATGACCTCACAATATTGAAAGTTTGACTTTGAAAGCCATTAATTTCAGACACTATCATTATTGAGGAGTACATTCAAATAATCTAATTTATAAAGATTCTATCTGAAATGATTCAATTTTTAATGTATTTTATTTTGAGCTTGGAAATTGCTTACTTGCAAGGCTAAATTTGGAAGGATTTATTAAGTGAAAATTCTCCCTTTCCAACTTATCCATTAAAATGTATGATTGTAAACCTTATATTGAAAATGAAACAATTTTAATTGTTCACACTTGCAGAAGATGTGGAAGTACAAACGAAAAGCGGGAAATAAGTTACAATTTAACAAGATTCTTAACAGTGTGGAAAGAGAATTGGGAAAATTGGAATTCTTAACAACTAATTTTTTCGCAATTGCTAATCTGGTTAAGAAATTACGAATGATTTCTATAATCACATAAAAAATTGTCCTGCTGTTTGGAAATTCTATTTCTAAAATATAGGCAAGTACTGAAAATTTTGTACCAGAATTTGATCAGAATAGTCTCGAAAATCCGTCGAAATTGCTGACAATGTTCAAGAGTATTATATAACTGAAAGTTTTAATTTGAAAGAATATGATTCTGAAATTATTTCAGAAAAATGTAGTCGCGTAAAAGAATATTGCGGAGTAAAAAATAATTATTATTTATAAAATTGGTAAATATTTAATTGATAGAAAATACAAAGAAGTTAGTAATATACTGTAATTCCCCCCAGGAAAAGAAACTTTAAACTACGCACATGGAAGTTAAGTGAATAAGTTTAACAGATTGAATATATGTTGATTAGATCGATTTTGATTTATTATTTTTCATTGGAAAACTTGAATAAATAAAATGAACTAAATGCATTTATTTTACTTCTTAAATACATTTATTTTATTTATTGTCACATCAAATCAGCATCTGCTAATAAAATAAAAACAAACTTATTTTAACTTGTCTGATATAACGAAATCTTAATACGTTTGATTTTCAAATTTTTAATTCAGTTTCAGAGTATCTGGGAGGATCAAGAGGTGCGATAAGAGTTACTGACAGCACACCAAGCCCGTCCGGTTCAGAGGAAATGGGTGGAACGAGGTTCACCTAACAAGGATTGGCTTCCACCCTGGGTCCTCGCACCATTTCGTGTTTCGTATATAGAATTGCCAAAGATTTTCTTTACTCCTCCCACACACTCTCACATATCATAGAAAGAAAACAGAATTGAATTTTTGTTGCCTGTAATTTTCAAGTAGATAAAGTTGAATTTTTTCGCATCGAAACAAAACAAGATGCAATAGAGTTGACATGGTTACCATTTCCCATGTGGTGTGTGAATTTGAACACGTGAAGGTAATTTTTGTTGCAGGTAAATATTATTCTGAAATCGCTGTAAGGATTACATTTTCTTTTTCCTGTGATAAAAAAAAATATTGAAAATAAACCCATCTTGTTGGTAAGGCAATGTACTTCTTTGAGTTCGGTTACCTAGCAACAAAGATATTTTATTTTATTTTACAATCAAACCAAGAATATACGTATACGGACGAATAGGTAGGGTGTAAATTTTCTTAATGGTGGTAGGTTACCCGACAACAATATTTAAGCTTCTGATTGGTTCCTATGTTGTTGCTGAGCAACAATATACGCATACTCGTCCAATGCACTGTATCCGCGATGTTGTTTTTTGAGATTTTCATTTCATATTCTTAATCAGCGACGTCAAAAACCTTAATATATCCAGTTTCGTGAATATCAAAGAACACTTTTATATTTTGGCCAGATTTTTAGGTTTCTGTCCTACTGCGTGCTGTATCAAGAAATCGCTGACGTAAATTCACCTATAATACGCATTTATGGCTTGATATTTACTACTTGAAACATGGATGGCTGTGCAAAAATGGTTTACACTACTTGAGGTATACTACTTGGCACACATTATGGTCGTTTAAGTGGCAACTGGCATCTCAGAAAACTATTTTGGAACGATATATTTGAAATAATTTATTTTAATTATAACAGAATAAGTAATTGAAATTTATATTATAAAATTTTTAATTATTTTTGCTTGTGACAAATGTAGAATATGTCAAAGAAACATGGGGAAAATATTTTGATAAAGTAAACCAATTTTTTTTAATAATTCGGAAAAGCGGCCATGTTGACAAAAAGCGACCAAAAGTGCAACATCTCAAAAATCTATAAATCAAACTGGATTAAGGTGTTTATTTAAGATAAATATAATTTATTGAAATGTATTAAATAGGGTCAACATAAATGAATTATGGGGATTTGAGATTAAAACGTGTGCAAATATTCTACTATCCGTTCACGTTACATTTGAGTTATTGTCTAGCATAAAATTACACAAATTATATTCATAAATAATAATTTTTTTGTCATAACCTTTAGAAGGACATGTTGACACTCCAAAAAGTAATGACGCCATTAATTTAATAGTCCTGTGACAGAAGAATAGGTCTTTCTAAACTCGCGATTTTCTGGTCATGTATTTATTGAGCGTGATATATAACGACGTTTGGACCACTTTACGTAGGGCCTCATCACGTTCATTGTATCCAGGCATACAAATCAGTGGTGAACCCGAATTAGCCCGAAAACTCGAAAACCCGACCTGAGCCGAGCACAGAAAAAACTAGGGTTTCTATTAGAACCAGTTTTTGGTTCCAAAGGAGCTGCAACAAAAAGGAACCACTCTTGCTGAAAAGGAACTCAAAATGATAAATGGTTCCTGAATGAACCCAAAGTATGGATTGAAAGCGTTGCAATAGAGCTCATTTTTCACTCCAGCCTTGACTCACTACGTAGAATTTACAAATTTATGGTGTACCAAAAAGCGCGGTACTATTTAAAATTATATAATATACACTTGCAATATTACGTCAATATTACATTTTTTAGGAAGGTAAGTACTTCTGTCATTCAATTCAATTTGTTATTAAATAGAATAAAAAATTTTTGTTAATATTTATCTGTATGATTATTCATAGTGTTTATTAATTTCAAATAGGCCCGAGCTTTTCGGCGCATACATAGTTAAAAATATGAACAGCCATCTATCGGATATCCACGAATTAAAAAGAAACCATAAAAAAGAGTTCTACTGGAGTCTCACCCTGAGAGACTTTCCATTTGAATAAATGATAAAAATGTCTGAAACTTTTGTATTCTACAATATCAAAACACGAAAAAAAGTGATGCGTTTCAAAAATTGACATAGAGGTTTTCAACTGGTGAATTTCACATTGTTGCTACATTAAGTGAAAGAAGTATTGCACTATTTAGCATAAAAAGTGTGAATATTTAATATTCAGTATATCAAAGTAAACGAGCAGTTTCAAGACGACATGAACGTTATGAATTCGAAAGACTAAAACAATCTTTTCAAACTTTCGTAGGAACAATATGAGATTCTGAAATCCACTATACGAAAAATTATGACTCATCGTTAGAAAGAATCGAGTGGAGGAAAAAAGCATACCAAAGTGAGGGAGGTAAACACTACTAATACACTTAAGTGTGGACATTAGGACCAATCCTGACACGCATATATACACAACACAGTCATACTACGCAATATATTCTTAGCTTAAACCTGGCGCCTATTTTAACGCATAAATATAAACACTCGCACGCAACGCAGAAATACATAGCTGAGTATATCTGGAAATCGCTTATATACTAAATGAAAAATATAATAGAGCTTGCGAGAAAAATGTGACCTTACTGAGGGGGGCTCATGCGACTCCTATTAAGAAAATATGGATTAACACTCCCGCCAACTTCAAATGAAGATTTTGAATTAAAAGTAAAAGTTTGTTATTATTAACGAGAATAATATCAGAGGGCATATTAATCTACAGGCAATTTAATTCAATTTTGAAGGTTACATATATGGAAGACGCTAAACAAAATTTGTATTTAAATATGTTAATTCTCAGTCAGCGGGAATGAGGACTTTCTATTTCCCAGTTGAAAATAGAAAAGTATTCATATAATTTTAAAATAATTAATTTGAAATCAAATAATTGAAAGTTCATACTGAGCTGAATAATTTAAATTAAATATTGAAGATGACGTATGGAAGTTATTCAGGGTGGCTACTGGTCCGGGAAACCGAAAAAACCGGGAAAGGACCTGGAATTTTTGGTTCTATCTTTTCTCTGTTCTGAGAAATTTTGTACAAATTTAACATAAATTGGATTTCAGCTTGTTTCAAATTTAAAGTTCAATTGTCAACTTCTTTAATTATGATATTCTTAGTTTAAAATGCGCAGTTTTAAAATCTTCTATTGAAAAAAATATTCCATTTTGAAGCATAGCTTTTTAAGCGTAAGTGGTCAATTTAATGAATTTCAAAATGCAGTTTTGACGACTTGAACAATTAAGAATTAAAAGGGGTCAGAATTGCAATTTTTTATAAAAAAACGTTTTTAGTTGATAAACTGTAATTATAATTTAATTTTTTTTTCAATCGAACTATACATTAAGTTTTATAAAGTTGACAATGATTGATTTTTCAAGATGTCTCTAATACCGTTCAAAATTAAAGAGTTTCCAGATTTTATCTTTAAAAGTTGAACTGTTGCAATTCGAAAGCCTTAGTAGTTAAACAAACGTAAACGTACAAATGATTCAATTTCAGATTCTATTTAAATACTGTTCCAGTTTATAATATTCCATTTTTAACTCATTAAAATAAAAAAAAAATTAAATAGAAAAAAAGAAAAATGATTTAATTCGTAGAAATATTTGACTGTTCATGTAAAACGAGTCATTGCAAATCAAATATTTAAAACTGGACATTTTGAAATAGAAAGCCTTGAATCGTCAACATTTTAAAGAACTCAAAACTTTGAATGTTACAATTTTAATTAATTCATTTTGAAAATTTTTAATTTGTTAGTGTCATAGTTAAATTCTGATGTATAAATAGCAAATGACCAATTAGAAGTTTAGAAAAAATCGAGTAATTTCAAAATAGATTTTTTTTAAGAGAAGTTTTGAAAAGATTCGAAATTAATGTAAATCTTGAAATAATTTCAAATAATTTAAAAAAATGTACACTTTTTCAGGTTTGGAACAAAAAATTAAGAAGCTTCTTAAGAAGTCTGAAAGGTTTTATAAGAATAAAAAAAAATTCTTACGATTCCCAGGAAAATTGAAAAGGACTTTTTATTTTGAAAGTTCTAATTTGTAAGTGCCATTGTAAAATTTTGATGTATAAATAGCAATTGAACACTTAGTAATTTTGAGAAATCGAGTAATTTCAAGAGATAATATTTTCAAAGAGAAGTTTTAAAAGATTCAAAATTATAAATATTGAAACGAATTCAAATAATTTTAAAAAATGTAAATTTTTTCAGGTTTAGAACAAAAAATTAAGAAGCTTTTTAAGAATTATGAAAGGTTTCATAAGAATAACATTTTTTTTACGATTTCTAGGAAAATTGAAAATGCCTTTTTTTGGAAATTTTTTTTGTAAGTGACATAGTTAAATTCTGGTATATAAAATTTGAAATATAACTATTTCGTTAAAAATTGATTTCATTTGCTTGAAAACTTATTTTTTTAACTTAAAATTAAACTATTCTATTTTTATCAAAAATTCATCTTCATTATTTGAAAATTCATCTATCAGGTTGAAAATTCTTAAAAAATTAAAATATTTGTTTGAAAATTCATATATTTTATTAAAAATTATTCCTTTTTGATGAAAATTTAATTCTTTTATTTGAAAATTAGTTTCTTTTTTATTGAAAAGTAATTTTTTCAACCAAAAATTTAACTATTCAATTTTTCGTCCAATTTTGTTTATAGACATTTAAGCTTTTTAGTTGAAGATGCAGAATTTCAGTTAGAAGTTTATTCTTCTTGCTAAAAATTTAACAAATTTGGTTGAAAATTAGTTTTTTTTCCTGTTGAAAATGAATTTTTTGAATAAAATGTAGCTTTTTCATTTTTGCTAGAAAGATGATATTGTCAGTTAAAAATTCACTTATTTTGTTGTAAAACTCCTTTTTTTTTTACTCGAAAATTCAATTATTTTGGTAGAAAATGCATATTTTCGAGTTGTAAATTCAACTTTTTTTTCAAAAATCCGTCTTTATAACTTAAAAGCTCAACCTTTTGGATGAGATTTTTTTTCTTCGTTGATTGAAAAATCTTTCTTGGTTAAAAATGTAATTCTTCTGTTGAAAATTTGTATTTTCAGGTTGAATTTAATAGTCAAGACTGTATGGGGGTTGCCGAAGTTGTCTAAGAAAGTGTTTCACCATAACTTTCTGAATGAGCTGCGATGAATGGGCAGATGTCGTTTCCTTTTTACTGCGTAACTTGATCGCTTCAGAACTTGTTGGTAGTACCTTTTGTTTATCATCTGAACTTATGGAGAGTATTCCTGGCACACAAGACCTTCCTGGTTCCACATTTCAATATGAGTATCACTCATAGACTCATCATTATACACTTTTCGAATCATAACGATGGTTTCCGAATAGAAGTGGCCTAGATTTTGGTAAAATTTAATGCACACTCTTTGTTCGGTGCGATCCGTCATCCTGAAATGCGAGGCGTACGTAGTTAGACGTTTACGCAAATGCGTACACTCATCGACTGAAGATTCGCAGGTCCAGGTCACTAAGTAAGGGGCCTCACAGAGGTCCACTTTATATGGTAAATACCTGTTTTTGGCTATAGCACAACTAGGTACAAAGTTAGAGTACAACGTCAGGTACTTTCCGGACTGACCTCGTACGTTTAGTAAATTGATAATACACTAGAGCGTATCAAAAAATAAGGTTCTTAAATCTTAATTAAAATAACAGGTATGCAAACTTTCTTTTGGAAGTTAAAAACACTCCCCTAAAGTTTCATTATAAAAAAAATACTTTTGTCTCCGCATCGTAGCTATAGATTAAAAGCACTAAAAGTGACACATCTTGTTTGCAGGCCAAAATTTTTTAGTTTGAAATCTAAGTTACCAGAGAAAAAGTTCAGAGCAATTAAATTTATAGTAAAAAGACAGAGAATTTTGTTGGTCAGGAAAAATCACGGAAAAATTAGGGATTTTGAAATAAATCTTGCAAAAGTCAGGGAATATCTATAAAAGGCACTTTAAATCATTTTCATGATAAAATGTGCTAATTTTATATTGGAATTTTGTATTCCTATATTGAAGTTTCTATGTTAAAAACATTACAAGAGTAAGATTCTGGTCTTTGAATATAAATGGACACTGGTCTGGAAAGAATTAGGGAACTTTGAAAAAAAAAAGTTTTTCGGCCACCCTGATCTACTTTGCAGTAATTTATTTGTCTTCTATGTGTTCATATTTTTATTTGTCTTTTTTATATTTTTAGTTACAATTTTATTATTTGATTGAGAGTTTAACTATTTTGTTGAAAAATAATTTGTTCAAGTTGAAAATTCCACTGCTTCAGTAAAAGTTGAATGTCTTTGTTGAAAATAATTGATTTGGGTTGAAGTTCCATCTCTGTTGTTGAAAATGTAAGTATATTGTTGAAAATTCGTGTTTTTGTTTGTTTTGAATTTACCTTTCCTTTTCTTAACAGAGAATGTAACCTTTCCATTTCTGGTTGAAAATTTATTATTTTACTTGGAAATTGTATTTTGTAAAGTCTATTTTGTTGAAAATTCGTCTCTTTTTGTATGAAATCAATCTTATTGGTTGAAAATTCGTTTGTAAGTTAAAAATTCCAATATTTGGTTAAAAATTCAACTATTTTGTTGAAATGGTAATTATTTCGTTGAAAATACAACTCTTTGGTTGACAATTTAACTATTTTTAAAAAATTGAACTATTCGATTGAAAATTCAAATCTTTTGTTAAAAATTTAACTATTTTGTTGAAAATGAAACTGCTTTTTGTTGAAGATTTACTCTTTTACAAATAAAAATTTGGCAATTGTTTAAAATATCAACTATTACATTTTTTGTTGAGAATTCATATTTTTTGTTTGAAAAAACAACTACATAGTTGAAATTTGTTGTAAATTATCAAAATTGCTTTTTTTGTTATTGTAATAATTCATCATTTTATATGAAAACTCATCTCTATGGTTAAAAATTCATTTTTTTAGTTAAAGATTCATGATTTTACTTGAAAATTCATATGTTGAGTTAAAAATTCGAATTTTTCTCAGTTGAAAATTAATTTTCGCAAATTCGAAGTTAAACTTCAACTAATAAATAATTTTTTACAATAAGTAAATTTAATTTGTCTTTATTGATCAAAAATAATCTTCTTGGCAGAAAAAGCATTTTTTGTCATGTTTGAAAATTCAACTACTTGGTTGAACTGATTTGTTAAAAATGTATTCTTTGATTAATAATTGATCACTTTAGTTAAAAAAATTTCCTGTTTGTATAAAAATTTGTCTATTTTGTTGAAAATTCGCTTTTTCTGGGGCGGAAATGAATGGTTTTCAGTTAAAAATTTAACTATTTCATTGAAGTATTTTGTATTTTGTTGAAAATTAATCTGTTTGGTTGACAATGTACTATTTTGTTGAAAATTCGTTTTTTGGGGGGGCGAAATTTACGTTTTTCTGTTGAAAATTTAACTATTTTATTGCAAATTCTTGTATTTTATTGAAAATTCATCTTTTTTTAGTTGAAAAGTCAACTACTTCTTTAAAGGTTGAACTACTTTGTTAAAAATGCATATTCTATTGCATTTTCGTTAGAAAATTAACTATTTTTAGTTGAAAATTCAACACATTGGATCATTTTGACTCAAATTTTTTATCAAATTGACTGATTTGAAAAGTTAATTTCAGTCTTGTAAAACTTTTTCTGAAAAAGCAAACTAAAAGTGAAATTTCCAGATATGAAAAATAACTTCTAGGTTATTTTTCCATTTCTTTCATTCATTTGATGATTGTTATACTAACAATGAGTTCAGTTAAGACTATCAGTGAAAAAATTATATATATTATTTCAATTATAAAAATGATTGGATCCATAAATTATAGAATTTGTAAATTGAATTCTAAAAATTATAATTGCACATTTTACAATAAAAAAGTATAGAGAAAGTATGGTAAAATCATATAAAATTTTTTAACAGTGATAGTTAAAATATTCATTTTATTGAATATAGAATTTAATTAATTGAATAAAATTGCTCATGCACTTTTCGGGTTGAAAAATTTGTTGTTTGTTGAAATATGGCGTGTCACTCTCAATTGCTGAATAAGTCACTAACGTTTTAATGTCCTTTAATTAATATCTTAATTTTGACATATTTGATACTTTTTTCTATAAGATTCTTCAGTTTTCGCTGCACCAAGACACGGACTGATTTTTATGAGATCAGAGAAGCAAACAGTTTTTGCCAATTACGAAAAGATTCTCACACTCGTTGATATCCAGATGGCGTATGGGATTGCAGGAATTCAACAGACCGTAAAAAGAGTGAAGGCTATTCGTTATAAAGTAATCGTGTCTGGAGAATTGGAAAAAAGTAGAAAATATGGTAGAAACGAGTTAACAAAATGTCGGCATTTATTTTTTAACTTTATATTTTATTTATTATCGGCGTTTTACTTTAATTCGTCAATTCAGTCAGGGGACACTTCGTAAATAATCAATTGTAACTATTGTATTTTCATTGGAAATTTTCAAAATTATTAACGGTTTTTAACTTATTAATTTTGCAATCAATCTGAACTTTATCATTATTTTTAAATTATGCCTTTGAATTTGTTTCTTTCGTAAATTCTTTTGAATGAAATTAATGTAAATACCGCATATTGAACTCAATATGAAACATTCTTAATTCCTAAGATTTCAAGTCGAAATATATTAATTTTTTAACAAAATAGTTGAATTTTCAACCAAAATAGGTTTTCTTGCAAAATGGATGATATTTTGAAACCCAAAAGAGACGAATTTCCAACAAGAACAAAATTAATTTTCAACTAAAGAGTTGCATTAAAACCAAATAGTTAGAATGTTAAGCTTAAAAAAAGTTTATTTTCAACTGAACAATATTTTTTTGAACCAGAAATATACTAAAATGATGAGTGAATCGAAGCAATTTTATCAAAAGTAGTTATACTTTAAGCCAAGTAGTTAAATCTTAAACCAAAACAGAATAATTTTTAACCAAAGAGCTGAATTTTGAACCAAAAAGTATGAATGTTCCACCAAGGAAGATACATTTTCAACTTATATTCAACCTTTTCTACCATAAAAGATGAATTTTCAATCCAAACGGACGAAATTTTAACAAGCCAGTTAAATTTTTATAAAAATGTTGACCTTATCCAAATAGTCGAATTTTCAGCCTACCAGTTGCAACCAAAAACATCTGATTTTTCAAGCCAAGAAGACGAAATTTTTAGAATGCAGTTGAATTTTCAACCCGAAAAGTTGAATCTTCAACAAAAAAGTATATTGCCGAAATCTCAAACATATAGATGAATTTTCAATTACGAAAGATAAATTTTAAACCAAATAGTTCAATTTACAGCTAAGAACGATTTTTTTGGAACCGAAAATGGAATAGCAAACATTTTCAGTTTAAAAAATTAATTAAAAAATGAAACGAAATTTCAACACCTGTTAAATTAAACCAAAGAAGACGACTTTTTTAATCAAATGGTTAAAGCAACCAGAATATGAGTTTTCAACGAGAAAGTTAATTTTCAACTAAATAATTTAATTTTTTACCGCATTGTTCATTTTCAATCCTAAAGCTAAACAGATTAATTTACAACCGAAACATTGAGTTTTCAACCTAAAAGGGTTATAAATGAAATTTCTACTAAGAAAGACAAGTTTTCGTGAAAACACAAGAAAAATCAGTCAAGTTGTTGAATTTCCAACTCGAAAAGATCAATTTTTAATTCAAAATAGCATGCGTAATAAAAAAAGGAATAGTTGCATTTTCAATTTAGAAAAATATTTCATAATAACAAAAAAAAATAATTTTCAAAATAACACTTACATTTTCAACCGAAGAGATAAATCCTTCTGACGTTAAAATTCAGGTCAAGGGTCTCAGCTGCCTCCTTATATATATATATATATATATATATACCTAAACCTTGATTCTATCTAGAAACATAGCTGATATCTAGACAGTCTCCATATATTCAAATTCGTAATAAACTCCTAGATAGCGCTAAGACTGGGTTTAGACAGCAGAAAGCTTTAAGCCTAACACGTAACAAAACTAGACAGCGCCAGGATAGCGCCATTCTTGTATTCCGTGAATAGACAGGCTTGATGAAAACGGCACTGGCTTTAGTATGATTTGAGACTGCCACACAATTTTTCACACGGGATTAAACACTTTTAATGCTAATAATAATAATAAATAATTATATCATTTAATTATTAATTATTCTTATCAGAATAAACGATCTGTCTAGAAACTAGTCGATCCGAGCGTTACATCCCAGTCTAGCCACTGGACAGTCAGTAGGTAGAGCGCTAGTGTGGATTCGAGACGGACTAGACAGAAACAATAAAGCGCCATGAAATTTTTCCACACGGGTTATAATTCATCAATGCCTTGGGGCAACTTTAACAAAAACACGATTTCCATGAGAAGCTTAAGGGTCCTGTGTCTTTATACCAAACAGAATAAATATTTTTCAAAATAAGACAGAATATTATTTAAATTTTAATAGTATTAAAAAATTACATTCTTCGCCGTCTACTCGTCTACACATCGGCTACGACTCGCTTTTGCAAACTCACGCTCCACACTGGGGATAGCGCACTAATTTTGTTCAAAAATGCCTAGAGGTCACAAATCTTGACCGAATTGAATCATTTTTCTCT
Organism: Andricus grossulariae; assembly: GCA_011634705.1. Classification (NCBI taxonomy): domain Eukaryota; kingdom Metazoa; phylum Arthropoda; class Insecta; order Hymenoptera; family Cynipidae; genus Andricus; species Andricus grossulariae. The sequence continues at coordinate 212,425,086 of JAABKJ010007545.1, read as the reverse complement.
AGAAATGTCACTAACTGAATTTCAAAGAGACTCACATCGCCTTAGTTTTAAATTTAATTTTTTTAAATCAGAAAACTTATGAAACCTTATCAAAAAACCCTGAACATTGAACTCGAGACTCATGCTTCTGAAAGCAACTAACCCAAATCCCATAAACCTTTACCTCACTAACCCTAAACCTACAAATCCCAAACCATAAACACTTAACCCATAAACCCTAAACCCAATGTTGAAACCTTTTTTATATAAACTTTCATAATGCATCATCCGCTTTGACAAACAGATTTTCAATTTTTTTAATTTACTTTGTTATTATTTTTTTAAATTTATTATTTCGTAACTTTTGTAAATGTATCGTTTTCATATTATAAAAATTCTACGTTTTGGTCAGTTAGAAAAAGTACGCACTGTTATTATAATATAGCTAGAATGGTGATAAATGAAAAATGCATTGCAAAGTACACATTTAATTTACATTTTGTTTTCCGATCTTCATTTCTTTCTCCTGCTGAGTGGTTAGAACATTTTTCACTGTCATGCAACTTAGTGACGTATTACCATCATTTGGTGTTTATATAATTTGCAAGTGTTCCTTAGTGTATTGAATTATTTTCTGATGTACTCGTTGTTCGCCATTCTTTTGTATTCCGATTTTCATTTGTTTCTTCCTCTGAGCGGCTGGAACATTTTTCACTGTCATGCAGCGTAGTGACGTATTACCATCATTTGATGTTCATATAATTTGTGAGTATTCCTTAGTGTATTGTATTATTTTCTGATGTATTCGTTGTTCACGATTCTTTTGTTTTCCGATCATTGTTTGTTTCTTCTGCTGAGTGGCTAGAACATTTTTCACTGTCATACAACTTAGTAACGCATTACCATCATTTGGTGTTTGTATAATTTGCAAGTGTTCCTTAGTGTACTGTGTTATTTTCTGATGCAGTCGTTGTTCGCGATTCTTTTGTTTTCCGATCTTCATTTGTTTCTCCTGCTGAGTGGTTAGCACATTTTTCACTGTCATACAGCTTAGTGACGTATTACCATCATTTAGTGTTAATATAATTTGTAAGTATTCCGTAGTGTATTGTATTATTTTCTGATGTATTCGCTGTTCACGATTCTTTTATTTTCCGGTCTTCGTTTCTTTCTTCTGCTCAGTGGCTCGAACATTTTTCACTGTCAAACAACTTAGTGACGCGTTACCATCGTTTGGTGTTTATATAATTTGTAAGTATTCCTTAGTTTATTGTATTATTTTCTGATATATTCGTTGTTCACGATTCTTTTGTTTTCCGATCATTGTTCGTTTCTTCTGCTGAGTGTTTAGAACATTTTTCACTGTCATACAGCTTAGTGACGTATTAGCATCATTTAGTTTCTATATAATTTGTAAGTATTCCTTAGTGTATTGTATTATTTTCTGATGTATTCGCTGTTCACGATTCTTTTGTTTTCCGATCTTCGTTTATTTCTTCTGCTGAGCGGCTAGAACATTTTTTACTTTCAAAAAACTTAGTGACGGATTACCATCATTTGGCGTTTATATAATTTGCAAGTATTCCTTAGTGTATTGTATTATTTTCTGATGTATTCGTTGTTCACGATTCTTTTGTTTTCCGATCTTCATTTATTTCTTCTGCTGATTGGTTAGAACATTTTTCACTGTCATACAGCTCAGTGACGTATTACCATCATTTAGTTTCTGTAGAATTTGTAAGAATTCATTAGTGTATTGTATCATTTTCTTATGTATTCGCTGTTCACGATTTTTTTGTTTTCCGATCTTCGTTTGTTTCTTCTGCTCAGTGGCTAGAACATTTTTTACTTTCATACAACTTAGTGACGGATTACCATCATTTGGCGTTTATATAATTTGTAAGTGTTCCTTAGTGTATTTTATTATTTTCCGATGTATTCGTTTTTCGATATTCTTTTGTTTTGCGATCTTCATTTGTTTCTTCTGCTGAGTGATTAGAACATTTTTCACTAATATACAGCTTAGGGACGTATTACCATCATTTGGTGTTTATATAATTTGTAAGTGTTCCTCAGTGTACTGCATTATTTTCTGATGTATTTGTTGTTCGCGATTCTTTAATTTTCCGATCTTCATTTGTTTCTTCTGCTGAGTGGTTAGAACATTTTTCACTGTCATACAGCTTAGTGACGTATTACCATCATTTGGTGTTTATATTATTTGTAAGTGTTCGTCAGTGTATTGTATTATTTTCTGATGTATTCGTTTTTCGAGATTCTTTTGTTTTGCGATCTTTATTTGTTTCTTCTGCTGAGTGGTTAAAACATTTTTCACTGTCATACAGCTTAGTGACGTATTACCATCATTTGGTGTTTATATAATTTGTAAGTATTCCTTAGTGTATTTTATTATTATTGGTTTGTTTAAATTATTATACATCACATTTAAACATGGAAAATCTTACTCTTTCTCACGAAGAGTTATGTGATATCCTTCTTAAAGAATGTTTCAATCGAAATTTAGTGCTGCTACTTACAAAGAAAATGTATTTAGAAAAAAAAGTTAAAAGGTAACAACGAAATGTCACTATTGATTTAAAAAAATGTGTCTCAAGTGGTGGAAGACCTTCGATTTAAATTTTTTGAAAGTTATCTGATAGTTATTCAGAAGGAGAATGGAAACAAGCTTTTTATAAAAAACTAAAAGATTCTGGGACAAAAATCTTTTAAAAATGATTGAAGATATTTTGAATAAAGAGAACAATAGCAAACAAAAATTTTCTGAAGAAGAATCATTAGCTCTTATGGAAGATGCTAAATTATCGAAATGGCAGTTTGATACTATTCGCAAAAGAGCAAAAGAAAAAAATACGGACGTTTTTATTAATTATGAATATCTTGCAGAAGCAAAATAAAATGTTATCCACCATCTTCAAGTATAACAATAACTGAAAAAGTGCTCAAGTTAATTTACAAGCATTGTTAGATCATACTTGTACGTGATTATTACAAGTGCCAACTATCTTATGTGAATTGTTAAATATCGATACGGATATATGTCTCACTATGACCTCAAAATGAGGATGTGATGGAGCTTCAGATCAAAGCCAATATAAGTAAAAAATTTCTGATGGAATAATAGCAGACAGTAGCATTTTTATGACATCAATGGTAGTACTTAATTTGTAAATGAAGGTTGGAAACGATTTCAAATGTATTTGGCGTAATCCTCAATCTGGTTCAACGAGATATTGCCGTGTTACAAGTTTTAAGTATGCTAAGGAAACAGAAGAGAAAAGAAAACTTGAAGTTAGTCAGTTAGAATCCGAAATTGAAAAAATAATACCGCCCGTTGTGGAGGGAGCTGGAAAACAAATAAAAGTATTTCATTGCAACACAGCCAGGAGGTTTTTTCGTGAACCAGATCTGGCGTCTAAGATAATAGGTGGTAATTGTGAATTGATTCAAAGATTTCAAGTTATTTTAAAAACATTTTCTTGTGGCATTAAAATAGATACTAAAAAGTTTCACATCTATGTAACAGAAACTGCTAAATTGTATATCCAATTATATGACTGGTTCTATATGTCTGAATCTGTCCATAAAATACTCTTACATGGAGCAGAAATAATCAATAACATTTCACTTATACCGATTGGATTATTGTCAGAGGAAGCACAAGAATCTCGTAACAAAGACTTTAAGCATTACAGAAAGTTCAATACCCGGAAATGTGGTAGAATTGCTACAAATACTGATTTAATTAATAAACTACTACTTTCTTCGGATCACTACATTTATCATTTAGGATGCAAAATAAAAAATACTAAACTCGAAATGGATGAAGCAGCAAAAGATATGTTAATCAATTAATGAAAGTCTGCCGATGATGCAGGTTGCAGTCACACTCGCACTCGTGATTTTTAATATGTTGGGATCTGTGGCATGTGGGTTTCTTATTTAAAAATAAATGATCTGCACACTTTTATGAAGTAATTTGATTGCAAAAAACAGTATCTATGAGTCAATTAGTTTTTTTAAACTATTATTTACTGTCGACGATTTGGTCGCTAATTTGCAGTCCCCTTCACAGGCTTCTAAATAAAAAATAATAAACAGATAAACGAGGTGTAGTAAAATAACGTGACATAAATAGACATTCTTTTACTAAAACATTTTACCTTAAGTGACTGTGGGTTTATATTTCGAGCGTTATAGGTTAGGATTCATCAATCTGGGGTTTGTGGGTACGAGGTTTATTCTACAGGATATACATGTTAACATTTATGGGTTTAGGATTTATTTTGTTGTTCATTGGTTGGGATTTGTAGGTTTAGGGCTGATGGGTTCAGGGTTTATGGGTTGGGATTTCTGGGTTTAGGGTTTGTAGGTTGGGATTTGTGGGTTTAGGGTTTATGGGTTTAGGTTTTATGGGTTGGGATTTGTGGTTTCAGGGTTTATGGGTTGGAATTTGTAGATTGAGTGTTTTGGAGTGTATTCTACAGTATGTATAGGTTAACATTTATGGGTTTAAGATTTATTTTATTCTTTATTGGTTGGGATTTGTAGGTTTAGGGTTTATGAGTTTATGGGTTGGGATTTGTGGGTTTAGGGTTTATGGGTTGGGATTTGTGGGTTAAGAGCTTAGTAATGTATTATATAGGATGTATAGGTTAACATTTATGGGTTTAAGATTTATTTGGTTGTTTATTGGTTGGGATTTGTAGTTTTAGGATGTATGGGTTCAGGGCTTATGGGTTCAGGGTTTATGGGTTCATATTTGTGGATTTGGGGTTTATGGGTTTATGGGTTGGAATTTGTAGGTTAAGAGTTTAGGAGTTTATTCTACAGGATGTATAGGTTAACATTTATGGGTTTAAGATTTATTTGGTTATTTATTGGTTGAGATTCGTTGGTTTAGGTTTTATGGGTTGGGATTTGTGGGTTCAGGGTTTATGGGTTGGGATTTGTGGGTTTAAGATTTATTTTGTTGTTTATTGTTTGGGATTTATAGGTTTAGGGTTTATGGGTTCAGGATATATGGGTTGGGATTTGTCGGTTTAGGGTTTATGGGTTGATGGGTCGGGATTTATGGGTTTAGGGTTGATGGGTTTGAATTTGTAGGTTGAGAGATTAGGATTCTATTCTACAGGATGTATAGGTTAACATTTATGCGAAAAGAAAATTATTAAGACGGATGCTCAAAAAGCGTTAGATTAATGTAATAAAAAATTTAATCATCAATACTTTTTTATAATAATATATTTATAACTTAATATTCTATAATATATCTTAATTGCCAGTGCCGACCAGTGCAATAGTGTGCACGTGTAGCTCAGTGAGCCGTAACGAAACAGCGAGGTTCGTGCAACCGAACTATTATAACCAGACAGGTTGTGTCGTCACAAACATAGCAGTTTGGTTGCCAGAAACCATCGTCCAGTTCAGGCAACCGAAATAGTGCCAACCAAACATCGTTCAGTCAGGGCAACCAAACCATTTCTTTGCGTGTAACAAAAGAGTAGTGAGGTGTCATCTCCGAAACTAAACAACGTACGGAGATCATTCTTGAAGCAAATTGCACAGTTTTGGCTTCTAAAAATGCTGTAAGTAGTGCCAGTGAGCAGAAAGTTGCACTTAAATGTTTTTAAACTTAATTTTCTTTTTCGGAAAATACAAAGGGCTTTCCGATTATCGAAGCAACCGCACTTACAGCAGAAAACCTTGCTTATGGTACTGATACTCCTACAACTACGACTTTCTGTCACATTTTCCGACGATAATCGGAAAGCTCTTTGTATTTTCTGAAAAATAAAATAATTTTTTAAACAGTTGAGCGTAACCATTTCCACATTGGCGCTATGGTACTTTTTAACCTTTCCATCATCAGGAAAGAATTTCTAATTGACTTGAAAACAAAATAATGTGTCAGAATTTCACTATGATCTGTACAAGAATTTAGGTACGTATATTTTCTGGACATAGAGTAGGCGTGTAAAGTACCCCACCACCGGGAAAGGCCTACTTTGCTGCTCCAAACCACGCCGAGAAAACGAGAAAACCAAACTCGCGTTACATGAAAACAGTTATGCACAATTTGCTATCCTGCATACATTTTTTACGATCGCATTTTTATGCTGTTAGATTGCTAGGTAATAAATAAATAAAATATCTACATTCAGTAGTATTTTTATACTTATTGGAGTAATCAATAATGTGTAACTACATAGAAGTGAAAGATACAACATTTAAATATCGTTTTCGGATTTTTCACATCTCTATTATATAATAAGTACAATATTCAAAAATATTCCTCAAGCACAATAATAGCATTGAGATCATTCCACGAGGAAAGGACCCACTATATCGATCGCAGTTTAGGAGATTCGCGTTTCTGTAAACAAAGGTCAAAAGCATCAATCTTGAAGTTTCGATGGGAAATCACACACCACAGTTTAGGAGATTCGCGTTTTTGTAAACAAAGGTCAAAGGCATCAATTTTGAGGTTTCGTTGGAAAATCATACTTCAATCCATGCAAACTTTAGTTGCGCTTTTCTCATAAAGCGGGTTTGTGAAGTTCCGACTTCAAAATTACCCCGGTGACTCGTTTTTCTACCTAGAGGATCCGTCCTGAACCTAAAATTTAAGGAATTTATCCTATTATATGACTCCATATGGACCTCCATATCGTCAGTAGGAATTCTTGAAAATTCAAGCACTTTCAAATTACAAATATAACTTGAATCTTAAGTACTGTTAATTGAAAGTGATTTATAAGCAATTGTAATTCAAAATTCATGTATAAAACTAATTTTTATCCTATTTTTATATGATAAACTAGTGTTTTTTAATTTCCTTTCATAAGAGAATGGTGTAGTTTTTATCATAGTATAATCCACAGATATTTGAAACCATGAATTCCACAGAATAACGCAAATCGAATTTAAAATCTCGGCCTATACTATAAGTCACTTCAAATGTGTTTCATTCTGGGACTCTAACATCCTTGCCGAAATGAACCTGGTTAGCCCTACTACAAGTCGGATCCTGGTCCGGCTACTTCTGGTTCGAGCTTCATGATCGGGAATCGGTCGAGAGTCGACCGGGCCTTATTTCTTCTCAAATCACCTACAGTCGGAAGCTGAACGGTTACTGGTCAGGCCAACCCTGGTTAGATTTTATGCAGGGAGCCGACCGGGCACGCCACGCCACGCAGTCTCCTTTCAATTCGCAAGTAAAATCGTAATCTGTAATTAAAACCAACAAATTTCAGTAATACATTTGAAAAATAAAGTGAACAACTTAGTGCACGGATAATTAATATTTTTAAATAAATTATTCAGTGTTTTATATTTATTTAATCCTTGTTTCATTCCTAACCTCAAATCACCACATGGTCTCAGCAATTGATAGGAAATTTTAGCAAAAATGATTGAAACTTTTTTCCAATCTCTAGCGAGAACTTTTTAACTTGATGTGACTTTTAAAGTTCCCCATCTTCTTTACGATGAGCCTTAAAATTCAAATGATGTTACCAATTTCTCGCCTGGAGTGAAATTTTTACATCAAACTGTGGCCGGATTATTCGACGGGATCTTAGCCGTAATCCAATCAGTTTACCTTGGAGTATTTGACCGGATTTTAGCTAGTTTTCCCAACCAGCACCCGGTTCAAACTGGGGCTATCCGACCGGCTCCCTGTCGAAATGCTTGCCAGAAATGTTTTGATTTCTACACGAGCATGATATTAAGATAAATAATTCACCTACACATTTAAAAAACCTGATCAAACAGGAATGGATGGTAAATTTGACCACCATTTTTAAAGCTTTAATTAATTATTAAAGTGGAAGCTAAAACGACAGTGACTTGAAATGATCGTGTTTGAATTTTAACGCACACTGTAGTGTGGAAAAAACTTCCAATGAATGTGCATTAAAATTCAGTCTAATTTTTCTAAGAGCGTAAACTTTTTTTCTTCATCATTTTCGGACGTAACTTTGATTTTTCTAAGTTAGGATTCGTTATTATTATTATTTTCTCAAAAATTTCACATGTTTTCGTTGAGACTCATGGAATTGTCCAACGATAAGTGTCTAAATGGACGTGAATTTGACTGCGCTTGGCGTAAAACGCAATACTTTGGGAGGGGCTGGTCACTCAGAAATCATAAAGTCAGAATAACAATGCTTGCCACCGGAATAACGACGACTGCGTAGAGACCGCCCTCGTACTAACCAGATTTCTTCTGACTTCCCATGAGACTCCCTCGCAAAGTTAGTAGCCCAAAATTGTGAATCAAGACTCGACCCATTCCGCTCCGCGCGGAGCGGCACAGCGCGTCCGTTTGCCTTGCGTTCTAGGTAGTACCAACCTCAAGGTAGAAAAGTGAAAGTTACCAGGGAGAAAATATGGCCGCCACAGATTGCTGGAGCACAGTTTTAACTTCAGAAGACATGTAGACATGAATTCATAAAGTTGACATGTCACACTGTTGTCTCAGGTTAGGGGAGTGGGGAGGGGTGGGGGTAATTCAAATATTATCATTGTTAATTAATCAACACGGATTTTATTGTTTTCACACTTGAGAATTCGTTCAGACTGCAGATTTTTTTTCCTTTCAACGGAAATTTCTATTTAACGAACGATAATTTTCTATTTATACGAGAATTTTGTCTTTTTATAAGATCGATAATTTTCCATTTTAAACAATTTTTGTTGTGATTTTGTTTTTCATCAGAAAATGCACTGCTAGTAACTCAGAGAAGGCCGTATTTATGAGGAGACCTTGTCAAGTCACATCATTTGTTATCAACTTTAATAAATCAATTAATTAAAATTTACTATCCACCAAACAGATAAATTTTAAACCAAAGTTACGATGAATCTACAAGTGAAATATATAGTTACATAAGCAATTAAAATAATTGAATTTCAATTAAAAAAAAAAAAGTTGAAGCCAAAAACCGAATTTCTCTGTAAAACATTTGCATTTTTAAGTCGAGAATAGGCATTTTCCACCAAATAAGACTTTTATGGGAAAATTTGAAACAATTAATATTAATTTTCTACAAAAAAGGCGAATTTTTTATGAAGAAAAAAGACAAATTTTTCAACTTGCGGTGGACTAATTAAGCTTTTAGTTGTAAAAAATTAATTTTCAATAAAAGAAGAATCGACTTTTGAACAAAGTAGTTTAATTTTTAGCCAAAAAGATGAACCATTATCTAAAAAAAATAAAAAATTTTTAACTACGTACTTTAATTTTCAATTACGAAACTACAGTTTTCAACGAAACGGTGAAACTTTCAAGCAAGCAGATGAATTTTAAACTAAAGTTACGATGAATCTACAACTGAAAAAGTTACATAATCAGTTAAAGTCATTTTTTTCCAATTCTTGGAAACGCGTTTCCAAACAAACAGATGAATTTTGAACTAAGACTTATTAATTCGTTCCCTTTAATATCATGTCTTGTAACTTGGTCAGACTCGAATTTTTTCCCGTCCACACAATATTATAGGAAACTCTTCTGTTTTAATAATCTGGTTATAACCCGACTCGACACGAAGGCACCCGAACGTCGTCGAGTACGCGATCTCAAATACACTATCACGCACCCCCCACTACCATCGTACCGCGTCGTGCCGCGTCATGCGCACGCCACATCGCATCTTATCCCTTCACCCCGACCCCCAGAACCCGAATTTACGCGAAAACACCCAACTGTGCTCGAGTGCGCTAAGACGCAGACTTCCACCGTCAAATCGAGTCCCAGCGTGTCGGTCCCAGTACAGCACCCCCCGAGCCTACAACCACCCGTGACACGAGTTGACACGGAAGTAGCCGACCGCACTCAAATACACTATCACGCATCCCCACTACCATCGTACCGCGTCGTGCCACGTCGTGCCGTATCGTGCGCGCACCACATCGCATCGTCTCCCCTCGCCCCTTCACCCGTCATGCAATTTCCTTTGATCGCATGCGGTGTACAGGAGGGAGGGGGGATGGAGTAATAGGGCCCTTGGTACGATCAGAGCCCCTCCGCTTCTCTTTTTCCTATTGCTCTAAACTCTAGTCTCTAAACTAGCAATTTAAAAATAGTATTATCAGCATCCACGCATTGTTGTGATTCCAATGACACATTACTTACCCGTAAAAGCTCGAATTGAGAGAAAATTTGAAAGACATAACAGTTTTTCTTTATGCCTGATTCAAGCAGCGCGAATAAAACATCAGATTCGATAAAACGAGGATCTTGTTGATAAAAATTGTTATTAACAAAAGAACGATTATTTCACAGTGGTAACATGGAGAAGGATTATCCCTGCTGGTAATAAAAAAATTGAAAAAGATAGAAATTTGGGAATAGAAAAAGATAGAACTATTCTATCTCTCTCAATGGGTCATTTTGCAACCCTAAAACGCTATCTTTTCTTATCCCTAATCTCAATCATTTTCTATCTTGTTCTCTATCCTTCGTGACCAAGCACTTTTATCTATTTCTATCCCTTAGTCTATCTATATATTACGAATTAGAATCTTTTTCAAACCCTTTCTCTGTCTTTCGTGACTGAGGACTCTTATCTTTTTCTATCCCTTAGTCTATCTATCTATTACGAATTTTGATCTTTTTCAATCTCCTTCTTGATCCTTCGTGACCGAAGACTCTTATCTTTTTCTATCCCTTAGTCTATCTATCTATTACGAATTTCAATCCTTTTCAGTCATTTTCAATCGCTTTCTGTATCCTTCGTGACCGAGGACTCTTATCTTTTTCTATCCCTTAGTCTATCTATCTATTACGAATTTCAATCGTTTTCGAACTCTTTCTCCATCCGTCGTGACTGAAGACTCTTATCTTTTTCTATCCCTTAGTCTATCTATTACGAATTTCAATCTTTTTCAGTATTTTCCAATGCCTTTCTGTATCCTTCGTGACCGAGGACTCTTATCTTTTCTATCTCGCAAAATTGGGGAGTCCATCAAAAAGTGAAAAAATTCATTTACAAAATTAATTTTACGTTGACCACGTATCAGAAAGACAAGGTGACGTCCATGCTTCTATGCCTACATACTTAAAATCAATTTCCATACCTCACAGTCGACAACTGTCTCGAACTTAAAAGAAAACGGTTTGCCAGGCCTCTACTTATAGTCCTGAAGCCTGATTTCACTTGTTGGCTACATTTACCCTCAGCCAACTAGCGGCACCCTGCTGGAAATAAAAAGATATAGATCCTATCTTTTTGAATAATTTCGAATCTTTACGATAGAAAGAGATAGAGAGAATGTATCCCATTCTATATCTTCGTCAATATAAATTTACGTCTATCTTTTTCAACACCGCCTTTTCTACCTAATCCTATCCATTATCTCTGCACGTCATTCTTTTTTTATCTCACTGTCAATCTAAATTCCCGTCTATCTTTTTCAATCTCTTTTTCATAATTTCATCCTCTTCTACGCTTATCAACGTCAATCTCTTTCTATTTATTTTTCAATATGAATTCACGTCTATTTTTTTCAATACGCGCTTTTCTGTCTCATCCTATCTTTATCTATCCACGTCAATATTTTTCTATCCCTAAATTAATCTAAATTTCAAGCTATCTTTTTCAAACTCCTCTTCCCTATCTCATTGTATCATACATCTATTGACGTCAATCTTTTTCTATCTATTTTTCTATATGAATTCACGTCTGTCGTTTTCAATACCCGCTTCTCTAAGTCATGCTATCCTTATGTAACCATGACAATATTTTTCGATCCCTGAATTAATATAAATCTCCATCTATCTTTTTCAATCTCCTCTTCCGTATCTCATTGTATCATACATCTATCGACGTCAATCTTTTTCTATCTATTTTTCGATATGAATTCACGTCTATCTTTTTCAATACTTCGTTCTCTATGTCATCCTATCTTTATCTATACACGACAATATTTTTCTATCCCTGAATTAATATAAATCTCCATCTATCTTTTTCACTCTCCTCTTCCGTATTTCATTATATCATACATATATCGACGTCAATCTTTTTCTATCTATTTTTCGATATGAATTCACATCTATGTTTTTGAATACCCGCTTCTCTATTTCATCCTATCTTTATCCATCCACATCAATATTTTTCTATCCCTGAATTAATCTAAATTTCCGGCTATCTTTTTCAATCTCCTCTTCCGCAGTTCATTGTATCAGAGACCTATCAACGTATATCTTTTTCTATCTATTTTTCAATCCGAATTCACATCTATCTCTTTCAATACCCTCTTCTCTATCTCATCATATCCTTTATCTATCCATGTCAATATTTTTCTATCCCGGAATTAATACAAATTTCCGGTTATCTTTTTCAAACTCCTCTTCCCTATCTCATTGTATCATACATCTATCAATGTCAATCTTTTTTATTTATTTTTTAATCTGAATTAACGTGTACCTTTTTCAATCCCCTCTTATCTATCTCATTCTGTCCTTCATCTATCCACATCAATCTTTTTCTATATCTCGCTCAATCTAAATTTGCGTCAATCTTTTTCAACCCCCTCTTATTTTATCTTATTTTGTCCTTTATCCATACATGTCAATATTTTACTATCTTTCTGTCAATATAAATTCCCGTCTATCTCTTCTAATCTCATCTTCCCTATCTCATGTATATAATTTTGTATCTATTTTTCAATCTAAATTCACGTCTATTTTTATCCATCCTCTATTCTCTGTCTCATCTATTTAAGTCAAAGTTTTTCTATTTCTGTTAATCTGAATTCCTTTTTATCGTTTTTTAACCTCCTCTTCTCTATGTCCTCCTATATTACATCTAGCAACGTCTATCATTCTCTATCTCGTCGTTTATCTAAACTTACGTTGATCATTTTCAATCCTCTCTTCTCTATCTCGCCCTATCCTTCATCTATCCACGTCAACTTAAAGGTTTTGCCCTGCTGGAAGTGGAAAGATTAAAAAAGATAGAAATTGGGGGATAGGAAAAGATAAAATTATTGTACCTTTCCTTTTATCATTCAATGTGTCACTTTGCATCCCTGAAACGCTATATTTTCCTATCCCCAACCTTAATAATATTCTAGATATCTTGAAAACCTGACGTACAGGAGCAATTTTGAGCTCGGATTCGGATTTAGCGCATCAAAATCCTTCGGAAATGTTAGGTCTGGTCTCTGGCTTTAAAATTTGTCGGCCTGTGTAATTGATGAATGTAGTTTTGCGGTATATGATAAATAATGTTCGTCAAGACCTATTCCGCTTCTTTTGGTATTAAAACCAATTTCGTAAGAAGAGAAGGTGTCGGCCCTACCTACGCAAGAGACTTACGTTAAAACGTCCAGCTACTCAGGCCTCTGAGGAAAGAGAGGACAAAGAATCATGGACACCCGTCACTCTGGATTACAGTGTGAATCGCGACTTCAGTGAAAAGTGCGTAGTGAACGATAGTTTGCGGGATCCCCTGTCGCCCTCCGCGCTCTAATGCCACAGTGCTCGCCTCTCGTGCATAGAAGCCGACAACGCGCCTCCGAACGATAATAAGTCGGCAACAAGTGTTACGAACTTTCTTCCCGCGACCACGCTTCCGGTTTTTGACACCGAATTCTGGCCCGAACCTATATGCGTGATCCCATCGCTGATTCTCTCGGTCCCCTGCAACGTGCCAGGTTGCCACAATTACGTCCCTCCTACAAACGTTAACACCCCTTCCTGCTGCCCCCCGGTTTTTCTCTGTTATACCACCCGAGACGAGACCCCATCGTATACTCCGTAAGCGGCCTAGTCTACGAAATCGAATTAACGCAAAAAGACGAAAAGTGTTGATTATAAAATCTCTCATACCTACGTGGATTCATGTTGATATTTCCGCGCCTTTTCGTAAAGATTACAAACATCGATACGATCTACGTATGTCGTTCTCGAAACCACAGAGTGTGCGCACAAGCCATCGATTTCCTGGATGATCTAGCGAAATATCTCTGCCGCGAAACTGCTCATATAATGGCGAGTGAGACGATTAGGTCTTCGCTCGTTTGATCCGCCAACGACGAACCGAAGCCTTCCGGGAGTGTTGAAGCGTACGATCCCGAGTTTCCTGGTTACAATCCCCCCCCCCTCTTTTAGAGATTTACAATCAACAAAAACTCCCGGCACTCCCGAAGCCGAGGAGGAGAATCTCAGCTTCTGCGCCTCCCCGCTTAGAGTCACTTCGGAAAGGGAAGGACCGCGCATCACCGAAAAAATCCGGCATTTGCCCCCAGTGTATATGTTGTCTTTCGATGATCAACCATTCCAGCGCAAAGTAGACCTCGGTGCAAATCGACTTTTGCCACTACTCGCAAGTAGGCTACATTCCGTTGTAAAACCAGAGAGGACAGACGTCAAGGTTGCAGTATCAAAATCGAAACGCAGAAAACAAAGTAGATGAGGCCCGATACCATAGAGGTTTTATTTTTCTTCACATTAGTGCAGTAAGGACCCGATCTCGTGGAAGTCCTTCTCATCAATTCTATTAAATTTTCAGATTAGAAGGGACCCGATCTCTTGGGAGTCCCTTTTATATTAGTTATATCTAATTTCCAGATCAGAAGGGACCCGACTTCAAGGGAGTTCCCTTGTTTAGATTAAGCAACAGAGAAACTATAAAAACCGGCCCTTTTTAGGGCCACCAAATGATCAAACGTAGCAACATTTTCAGAGTTCATTCAAACAAGGTTGGACGGGTTTTTTTCATGTATTGAATGTATATATGCATTAACCTTTTCCTTAATTTCACCCAGGCCTCTCCTGCCTGAGGTTTTGAAATAATAAATAAACGATTAACTGAAATTGTGCGAAATTTTTAGAGAATGAATCCCTCCTCCAACACTATTTGAATTGAACGTCGGGGATGACCACAATTTTCTGGCGACCAACGTAAGGGCGGCCTCTTCATCTGAAAGGTTGTTGCTTGACAGTTGCACTTTCCCAATAGTGACCCAATATAGTCTGCATCTCCGGAATGGCTTCAAGGATTCCTGACGGAAGAGCAATCAGCAGCAGAATCTTTCCCAATCAACCAGCATCCACCTCCGGGAGTGGTAAACAACACTCGGTGGCGCCTATCGCAGCAACTTCCAGTTGAAGATCTACCTCCGACCTCTTGGTAGAAAGAACTCCGCCACCTAACATCTGAGGAAATCAAATTCTCATACAAGGATCCATAGTCGACTCTCCTAACGCTCGACAGAATCGTGTCCTTGGCCAGAGTCCGATTTCCAGTGCCGAAAATGCTAAACAGAATCGAGCTTCTGACAAGAGACCGATTCATCCAGAAAATCTAAAGATGGCTTAAAATGACCAGAACCTAGCACCGCTGTTCATCAGTGGACATATCTAGCCTGGAAATAACGAGTTACACTAAAATGGGGCTTCGCCACCCCTAGGTGGGGATCAGTATCCAGCCAGTCATCAAAATTCTGCGCAGCCCAGGATGGACCTTCCAAACGCTAATCTACTACTACCAGCAAATCCATGGGCAAGTTTAGTGACCTTGATTCAAACCTTGCCTCAAGTGGCTGGTCCAGTTTCGCAGGAATTCCAGGGAACTGATTTTCAGAATCCACTACGATTCCTGTCAGGCTCTCACAGGAGAGGTTCCTCGATGGTGGGATACTTACGGAAGTCTTGCACTCAGCTTCGAGCATTTTCGATCATTTTTTCTGCAACGTTTTTATAATCCAAGTGTCATCGGTCGTTTGCTCACCTCCCTATATTCTCTGAAACAGGGAGAGAAGCAATCAGCTAGTGTCTTTTTGCAAAAAAAATACAGCTTCATCAACGTCTTCGACGTTAGGAACCTGAAAAGACAATGGTGTCTGCCTGCCAAGAACTTCTTCGCCCCACACTGAGACAGAGAATCCGAGCAGCTTTGCCTCGCATATTCACCGATCTGCTTACGTGCGCCATACACTCTGAAATAGACGAAGCAAACATCTCGAAAATCACCACAAGGAAACCGAGTCCAAGCGTCCTCCCTAAGAAAAAGAGAACGTATCCAAACTTCCTAGGTGCTGGCATTGTCCTGGTTTTCATTGTAATCGTGACTGTCCCGTGAAGGGCAAAGAACAAGTAAAGGGCGGTAAAAAAAATTCTCAGCAGGAAAACTGGCGGAGGTCAAATAGGCCACGTTCACCAGAGAATCCTACAGCTCGATTAACGACTGCTTCTAGGACCACTAGGAAACTGTCTCGAGTTCAAGTCCAGTTTGCTGGACATGACATCCAGGCCCTATATGAAATAGCCGCATCAGATAACTTTATACACTCACGATATTTAGGTGAAGCGGAACTTAGAAATCTGAAGGATGCGCTAGGTCACGCCGACCTTGCTGTGGAAGAGATCGCCATGAAAGTTATTTGCAAAATTGACCACAAATTTTCTATTGAAGGTCACCCAATGATATCGACGTTTCTGGTCAGTGAAAAAATGAGGGACCCAATGATCTTGGCTATCCCTTGGAACGATGAACAGGAAGTAATATATAATCATGCACTACGTTGTATTGATTTGTAATCTTGATAATCTTGGTAATCTTGATTTGACTCAGATCCAAACAGATTTACCTCCAGAGATTCGCGCTCAATTTGAGTCCATAATACAGCAGGATTATCGGGCTTTCTACTAGGAAGGTCATCTCACGCAGACACGCTTGATCAGTCACAAGATTAATTTGCCTACAACGAGACTTGTGACAAAACGTCCTCATCCTTACTCACAAGGAAAAAAAAGATTATCCAAGATTAAATCAACGACATGCAGCAAGAGCACATTATCGAGCAATGCATGTCTCCATATTGCTCGCCTACTCTTCTCACCAAAAAGAAGAATTGCAAGCCTCGCTTTTGCATAGACCTCTGATTCTAGACGCGATCAAGGAGTTCGGGGATGCAGTATGCTTCACCACATTGGACTTGAAAAACGGCTACTGGCAAGTCCCTCTGGGCCCTGATTCCAGGAGTTACACGGCCTTTGTATGTCCAGACGGTGGTACCTACAGGCTTAAGGTCATGCTATTCAAGACGCTCAAAGTCCCACCAGCAAGAGGGGACTTCATTAGTTTCTCGGACTATGCGGGTGGGTACGCGAATATGTTCTACGCTATTCCGAGATCTCGGCTCCTCTTACCAATCTCCTTCGCAAGGAAGCCGGTCGAGGGACTTGGACTCTGGAGGCTGACGCGTCATTCAAACATCTTAAGAAACAGCTCACAGATCCTTTTAGCCTTGGAAGGCCCAATTCCAATCACCCCTACACGCTTCAGATACAAACACGTAGAATGGGGATGAGTGCAGTTCTTCTTCAGATCAGTGAAGACGAATCCAGGTCCATCATCAGCTATGGAAGTCCCCAGTTCTCTCCTACAGAACTTAGCAATGAACCAGCGTAAAGGGACTGCCTTTCAGTCATCTGGGGTGTCAAGAAATATAGGGCATATTTACTGTCTCGAAATTTCACCCTGCTCATCAACGCCACGTCCTTGAACCAGCTCAGTCAGTTTAATATTACAAACGCTAAATTGGGAAGATGAACCTGCCTACTGGTAGAGTTCAGTTTTTCTCTTCAACACTGTCCGAATTCTCAAACAGCTTTACCAGGAGCTCTAGCTCAGTCTCCAGATGCTGATTGTGCAATTGAAACTTTCGAAGATGATGATCATCTCCCACTTCCGGATGTTAACCAGGATTCAAGTTCTTCGGGCGCTAATCTCGCTACCATGTCAGCTTCCAGCTTCTACGTTGAATTCCAGGAGGCTCAGGAAGCTGACAGCGATCTATACGAAGTTGCTTCCAGGTGGAAATCAATTGCTGAAAAAGACACCCGCACGTCGGAGGAAGAAACCTTCTTCCAGACGTACCTCGAAGATCTCTTAGGCCTTCGGAAATCACACGCGACCCAGTGGGCGATGGTTGTTCTGAGAGAATGTCGAGAGAGAATTCTCTACGAGTTCCACGACACGGGAGTTTCAGGCCACCCTGATGGCGAGGAGACCCAACGCGCCATACAAAATCACTTTACTTGGAATGGTATTCGCAAAGGCACTCGGGACTATGTTCGATCCTGCATCTTATGTACCTGTTGTAAATCTTTTTCTACTCAGCGAAAAGAGAAACAGAGACCTAGGTAACCGCAAAGTCGCTGGGAGACGGTAGCAAGTGACCCAATGGGATCGAAACATTATCGATCCGGGATGCTAGGACTAAGAAGATAGTCGATCTATTAGAATCAGGTGTCTTCAGTCGCTACGGATTTCCTCGCTCGATTCTCTCTAGCAATGGGACTCAATTTACCGGAAAGATGTGGGCAAGTGCTTGCGCTCGGTGCGGTTTCTCTGCCTTGTACTATGCCGACCTATCACCGCCAAGCAAATCCGACTGAGCGTCGGAACCGGGAGTTGAAAAAAGGATTGCGACTGAGGCTCCATGTTAAGGCCCATCGCAACTGGGATCAGGATATCCCAGAAATGCTTTTCAATCTCCGAAACCGGAAAAAATCTGCCACTGGAAAAACACCCAGTCAATTCCTATTTGGCTCATTTCTAAAAAGACCTGGGGAATGATTTTTTCCACCCCTCAAGCTTTGAGTTTCTTTGAAACCTCCAAGAAGAAGTGAGGGAGCACCAGGCTTCCTACATAAAAAAAAAGTACAATCCACAGCCAAGGCAGCCGCCTCGTTTCGACCTGGGCGATATGGTGATCGTAAAAGCTCACGTGCTTTCCGATAAAGCACGTCGTATCAACGCAGGTTTTGCCCCAAAATGGCACGGACCCTTTCCAGTCTTTGCACAACTCGGAGGTGAAGTCTACTTCATCCAGCTGGAAGGCAGATCCACGAAAATAGACAGCGCGAAGATGCGTCCTTTTTATCCCCGCTGTCCAAGACAGCTTGCCCCATATTCTTCTAAGAAGAATAAAAAAATCCAAGAGGAAACTCCAACTCCGTCTACCCACGCAAATCGACGTGTAGCTATTTCAGGGGATGGAAGTGTTACACACGAGTCACCCCTTTGGCGACGTTACAAAATATTCAGTAGTCGCGTACTCCATATCTTACACATCCCCAATCGAGGACACGCGCTGTCATTCAAGATACTGAAAAATCACATCTTTAGGAGTCGCTTACTTCATACATTCTATAACCCCAATCGAGTGAACGCGCTGTCACTCGTGATATCAAAAGGGCAAGCGCCATCCTGGAGTAGAAATTGGCTCTCCTTCTTTCGACTATGAAAGATTGCTTTTTTATTTAACCCAACCACCCTAAGAACTTTTCTTCTTTCTGATCTTGAGGGTAGAGATAGGCTCTACTCCTTTTGACACTGAAACATTCCCCTTTTTCTTCCTCAAATACCCTAAGGCCTAACCCATTTGTAACCCTTAGGACCATCAACCGTTCCTCACTTTCGCAAATTTTACCCTGATAAATTCCCAGCGCCTATCAATTTACAACACGTTTTGACAATAATAAACCTTATCCTCATCCTCGATAAACCCTTTGACCCTATATTTTTGAACCCTTATCCCCAATAGAACCCTTCTGCCCAATACTTTCGCACCCCTATCCCCAATAAGCCCTTCGACCTCAAAGTTCCCAGAATATTGAATTCTTATCCCCGCACAGTGGTCAAAAATATCGAAAAGCTGGCCAAAAGTATAAAATGCTCATAAAAAGGACCAAATTCTGTTGCTCATGGGGTTTTGGGGTCGCTGATTACGAGTCCGATGTCAAAAATTCCGAAAACAAATGGGCGGATCCAATATAGCGGATGAGTATGCTAAATAAATTTTTTATTGCTTCAAAACTTAGTATAAGGGGGTTTTCAATATCGCTAATTACGAATCCTATGTCCGAAACTTAAAAAAGTAAAATGGCGGATACAATATGTCAGGAGAGTATGCGAAATAAGCTTTTGATTGTTTCCAAAATTGGAATAAGAGGGGTTTTAGGCTCGCTGATTACGAATGTGATATCAAAAATAAACAAACAAAAAAAAGAAATGGCGGATCCAATATAGCGGACATCGGATTCGTAATCAGCGAGCTCAAAAATACCCTTATACCAATTTTGAAAAGAATAAAGAGTTTATTTAGCTTACTCGCTCGCCATATTGGATCCGCCATTTCGTCTTTTAGGTTTTTGACGTCAAATTTGTGATCAGCGACTTTAGAAACCCCCTTACATCAATTTATAAAAAAATCAAAAATTTATTCAGCATACTCGTCCGCCATATTGGATCAGCCATTCCGTTTTCGGAATTTTTGACATCGGATTCATAATCAGCGGCTCAAAAACTTGCAAGTAACAGACTTTGGCCCATTTTATGAACACTTTATACTTTTGGCCAGCCTTTCGCGATTTGGTCCCACTATGCAGCTTCATATAAAAATTGAGATTGAACTCACAAGCGCAGGCATCTGCAGCTGATTTTTTGATACGTAATAGGAAAAAGGCTAATCATTATCTTAAACTGAATATCTCGGTGGAACTCAGTGGAACATTTTTTATATTCATCTAATTATATTACTTCTTGTTTTTTCGTGGAGACGATTTCAGTTGAATTGACATGTTCTTCTAAATTGACATGTTCTTCTGAATTACAATAAATGTAATCATGATTCACCAATTTAATAATATTGAAGTACTTACTTTTCAGAGACGATTCCATGTTGGAAAACAGACATTTGTTTATTATTTCACAAGTCATGCGTTTTTTTGCTAATTGAGTCTTTTTCGGCAAAATTTCTTGCATTAAATTTGTTTATTTTTAGTAAACTCACCTTCGATTAAAGATCTGTTCGGTGCTCCCCGGGAAGGGGAGACTTCTGACGTTGCAAAATGTTTGCAACTCGCAAGGTTCTAATCTATTCGATTTTATGGGTTTTCTGATTATGTTTGGAGGATTTTTATAATTACGCCTCGGGAACTGCACGGTACTTCAAGACTAGGGACTGTAATTATAAGGACTTTGTATATTTGACGACTAATTTCGCTTTGTATTGTTTGCTTTTGATATTTAATCTACGGATGGTTGCTGACGGCGAGATACTTCGAGGGACATCTTAGACACCCGAAACTGCAGAGAACATTAAAAGAACCAGAGATGCTCGACGTGGGCCAAATGCGGAACTTCAGGACATTCAAATTGTCCTGTCGAAACAAGGACAACCAACCAACGCTTTCACGAGTACGTCCTCCTTAAAAAAGAATTTTGTTAAGATGCCGACTGGATTCGAGGAATATTCTAGGCCATTCCAAAAATTCCAAATTCGACTTCTTCACCTGGCGTGGAACTCTACAATGCTTCTTTTGAGAAGTTTTTATTCTTAATTCCCCAGCATGGCTAGTGGGAGCTCTATGGCCCAGGCCCGCACTATTACTATTGGGACTAATGGTACCAGAGGAAATCGTGTGCACATGTCAATATGAATTTGGGCTCCAGGCTGTCGCCAATAGGTCTTACCGAAGAGTAAAGAGAATAATTATCCACCGATTAAGCTACTTTTGGTTGGTCAAATTGTTAAATATGGAGGATGGAATGAACTACTTGGATAACTAGCACCTAAAGTAGCCAGCACTGAGGTCCGCTACGACACAATGCCCGCCTTCGCCCCAACTCCGCCAATCAGCGTCCGAGCTACGAGGAGGAGAAGGCGAGGAGATGAACGAGCCGAGAGCACGCCGAGAGTCGTTCTCTTTTCCTTCGGTGTTCCCGTGGCAACAAGTCATACGTATCGTTTTATTCGGAGTTTTTGTTGAATCGGCAGTTGAAGGACCGTTATTGCCGGAAATTCACTCATTATTATTATTTATTGTTGGCTGGTTCTAAACTGGAATTCAAGGACAGTTATGGTCGTTTACAGAGCCTTTTTTTTAAGTTTTGATAGCACGTGGTCGGAACGCAGTTTGGTGACTGTGCCTATCCTTGGTTGATTCTGTGACTATTGATGCTATTTTCTTTGATTGATTTTGTGACTATCAATGCTATATTCTTTGATTGATTTTGTGACTATTGATGCTATATTCTTTGATTGATTTTGTGATTTTTTATTGATGTTCTTGTGTTGCTTTTGATGTTACCCTCCTAAACGTTACATTACGACCATGCCGTAAATTTTAATTAAATCATGACTCCCCCTTTTGATTAAATTGTGATTAACCCCTTTCTGATAAATTATGACTACCCTTTTTGTTAAATTGTGTTTATCCCCTTTCTGATAAATTATGACGACCCCTTTTGTTAAATTGTGATTGTTCCTCCTCTGATGAATTATGACTACCCCTTTTGTTAGAGTGTGATTATCCCCTTTCTTGGATTATAATAGCGACCACCTTGATAATGATTGCCCGATTCTGGGAATTGCAATTACCCCTTTTGGATTCCCTTTTTGATTCTAATAGCGGCCACCCTGATAACGATAGCCCGATTATGAAGTGCGATTTCCCTTTTTAGATACTCCTTCTTGATGAATTGTGATTACCCCTTTTTGTTTACCCTTTTTGAATTTTGATTGCGACAACCCCTATAGAATAAGATCACCCCCTAGAGTTTTGCTTTTGGTTACCCTTTCGAATGACCCTTTTTGAGTTTCAATTATGACTACCCCTTGAGTTTTGCTCACCCTTGTTGTTACCCTTTCCAATTACCCTTCTGTTGACGTTGAATTATGACTACCCCTGATGAATATGACCACCACCTACAAATTGGTGACCCCCTTATGGTTACCCCCTTTTTTTATTTTAATTGACTCCTTTTGTCTATGAACATAGCTACACCCCTGCGTTTAGGATTATGATTTTGAGATTGGGTATCCTCCAAAACTAGCAGAGATATATTAAAAGGTTATGTTAGCACCTCTAGTTACATAACACAGGATCGCAAAATCTAAACCCTTGCAACACGGACCAGACTAGGTGGGTCTTCTATTTTCGGGGTCGCTGAATTCGAATCCGTTGTCCGCTTGGTCCCATCAGGTCAGGGTCAAGGTCAATTCAAGGTCAAACCTACAAAATTGATCGCTAAGCAAATAAGTCAGGGTACCTATAAGTTTTCGGGTTCTCCCAATTGGAATCCGTTGTCCGTTTAGTCATATCAGGTCAAAGTCAAGGTCAATTCAAGGTCAAACCTACCAAATTCATCGCTAACGAAAAAGTCAGGGTACTTATAAGTTTTCGGGGTCGCTGAATTCAAATCCGTTGTACATTTGAGCTTATCAGGTCAGGGTCAAGGTCAATTCAAGGCCAAACCAAATGGACAACGGATTTGAATTCAGCGATCCCGAAAACCTATAGGTACCCTGACTGAATTGGTTAGCGATGGATTTTTCAAGTTTGACTTTGAACTGACCTTGCCCCTGACTTTATGGGACCGAACAGACAACGGATTCGAATTCCGTGACACCAAAAACCGATAGGTACCCTAACTTATTTGGTTAAGGATTAATTTTGTAGGTTTGACCATAAATTGACCTTGACTCCGAACAAACAGACAACAGATTTAAACTCAGCGACCACGAAAACCTGTAATTACAGTAACTTAATTGGTTAGAGATGAATTTTTTAGGTTTGACCTTAAACTGACCTTGACAACGGATTCGAATTCAGTGACCCCGAAAACCTATAGGTACCCTGACTTAATTGTTTAACGATGAATTTTGTGAGTGTGACCTTGAACTGACCTTGACAACGGATTCGAATTGAGCGACCCCGAAAACCCATAGGTACCCTGACTTATTTAGTTAGCGACGAATTTTGTACGTTTGACCTTGAATTGACCTTGACCCTGACCTGATGGGACCAAATAGACAACGGATTTGAAATCAGCGACCCCGAAAACCGATAGGTACCCTGCCTTAATTTGTGAGCGATGAATTTCGTAACTTTGACCTTGAACTAACCTTGACCCTGACCTGATGGGACCAAACGGACAACGGATTCTAATTCAGCGACCCCGAAAATATAAGACCGACCTAGTCTGGTCCGTGTTGCAAGGGTTTAGATTTTGTGGCCCTGTATAATCCGATCATAGAGAAGCGTTGTAGAGTTAACCAACGGATGTTCCTAATCTATTATGGATTAGTTAGGTTAGGACAAATGGTTAATTGTACGTAATCTTCTAGTTTTTGAAAGTGTAAATTCTTTTAAAGGAGATTTTGTCATGTAGAGTAGGAATTGTCTTTTGGACAGATATTCCAGTATACTGAATCTTACTGTTGTTTTGGATTTGGGTTTGAGCTTTATAGTATCTTTGCGGATATTGAGTTTTTGCTGTCGAATTTTTACGTATTGTGTTTTGAGATTTGTTGCTGTTTTTGAGTGGCTATGTAAAGCCTGGCGCCCGACATGCAGATTCAAGAGTTTGATTTTGAATATTATGATCTAAGAATAACTTCGAAGTAAAACCACCTAACCCCAATATTTCTGAGTTATCTTGCGATTTTTACGATTCACTCTTACAGGCATAACCATGAATGTATGAATTAGAATGACTCGGCCCGACAGGCGCTTAGGGTAAACACGATCGATCAATCGGTAAGGCGGGGAATATGTTTACCTTGCGCGCGTGTCACGCTGTATCCTTCTAGTTCTAATTCATTCGTCCATGAGAATAACAAAGCCGCAATTTTGCATACGGATGTTGTAAAAAATGTCATGTGTAAAATGAGAAAAAGGTGATACCACTTTTCTTCCTCGCTAGGCGCTCTCTTCTAAAATAAAATATTTTCGTAGGCTAAGAATAGATATCACTCCCTCCCTTTTTTAAGATAAGGGCAGCAGACTATACTTATTCATCGCTGGACCGACCCGGCAGGGCCTCGGCCTCAAAGTCATTCCTTGTCTGACTGCTACGAGATCAACTAGTGTTTCAAATAAACTAACTGGACAGATCTACATATCTGCATCAGGGTAAATTAAATTAAAGTGACTTTTTATTTAGACCGTCAAATAAATCACCGATCCGTGCTAGGATAAATTTGATTGATGCGTCATTTTCATAAAGTAGAATGAAAACCTTTATACGCAATTAAAATCAGGAAAATACTTACTTGGCTGAACTAAGTAGGCTCACAATGATTTCTTGTCTTGAAAAACCAGACTAAAAGGCCAGACGTCACCCAACCAAGTTGGCACCGTTGGAACTGCAGAATTCACGGACTCTGGAACTCACGGCTGACCAGAACGAGTAGATCTACTAAAGCAGCCACCAACTATCTTCACTGGGAATCTCAAGTGAGTAAAAAGAAGAGGAAAAATTTCAAATAAAAAGAAGTGTTCTGCCACCACTCTCCAAGAGCTCGTAAGGCTAGTCGACCACGCGAGACACAAGTATTTCATTGTACTGAACAATATGGAGATTATATAACGCGGCGCGATAAACCATCCAAAATCCGTTAACATAAGTAGGAAACTCAATAAATTAGGTACACTATTACACGCACACACGCATTCTTCAAAAATTATTAGATCGGATGTCTAACATGGAACTCGCAATAAATAGTCGTAAGAAAGAAATTCGCTCTATAGCAAAAAAATTTGATTTGGTTACTTCGGACGAAAGCAAAAGGGAGAACGATGATGAACCTCAACTAGATAACGATAACGCATTGTTTGTAGAATCTGAACAGTTTTTAGACATGCTTCCACAATGGTCGAATGATAGAGTAGCAACCGCAAGCGAAACTATCCCTGCGAGAGACGGGGTTAAATTAAATAAAACATTCAATCGACAAGACGATATGGCAGTTGAACCCTTCATCACTCCAGTAAAAAGAATTAAATCGCAGTGCTCAAATCCAGGAGTTTTATTAGACTGAATCATTGCAGAAAAAATCGACGGAGAAGCAAAGAAATCTATTCTTTTCTTGTCAATTCATGATTATGATTATATTTTAAAGCTTTTAGAACCGATTTTGGAACTACTGAATCACTAAAATCTCATCGCACCAAACTCTCACAAGTAATCTAAGGAGCTGGGGAAAGTGCGCAGAATTTTAATATAAAATTCAAACAAAGAATGCACGAACTGTTGTACGCTGTACAATCAAAGAATCCTATAATACACGAACTAGAAATTTGCATGAAAAATGAAGAGCAAACAGTTCTCGAAAAATACATCATGAATTTAAAAGAACTTTCAGACAGAGTTTCAAGAAAAAATTCCAGCGATGTTAGAAAAGCACAACAAATAGCAATCAAATCAGAAGTCTGGTTAGCTGAAAGAAGTAAAATTCGCCAATTAAAAAACATGATTAAACCCCAACTACGTATTCGCACAACAACGGAGGAAGAAGATATCCGAGAAACGGAACCGGAGACAGATTATCAGGAATATCTGGAAGATTATATTCTATCAGAGGACAGTTACACTGAGCAATTAAACCTATAAAGTTATTAGTTGATAGGGGCGCATCGATAAATCTGAGAGAAGAAAATTGCCTTAAGAAATAACACCAGAGAATTTCCATGAACAGAGTTTTCAATGGGAAATGATAAGCACCGGACAAACCCTTATGAAAATATATGACAGGGAAACGACAGCCGAAAATTACTGGCCCTACTTGGCCATAATTTATAATAATATCGTCTGAAAATTATAAAGTATCGACGACTTGCAGATTTATTAGTGAATCAATTAGTTAGTGAATCAATTGTGTAATGAGTTCGATTTGCCATTTTAAATCTTTCTTATACTTACAAAGCGCTAAATTTAAGTACCACGGGCAGCGATTTCGAACTGTTTTCAACTTTCTTCATTCCCTTAACAAGTTCACTGCGTGCTTCCAGTTCCATGAACCAACAATGTATGGTGTCGCCACGCGCAACCGACGGACCATTTGATTGGTTCACGTTGTTTTAGATGCGCGTCGCGAGACCATACTTTGTTGAATCATGGAATAGAGAGCACTCAGTGAACTTGTTAATGGAATGAAGAAAGTTGAAAATACAATTTTAATTTTATACCTCCATCTAATCTGTATGACGAAAATAATTTTTCTGTATTAGAGGATTCAACTTGGGTCAACTTGGTATCTTTCTCTGATCTCTCTGTAGCTCAATTGGTCCGAGCATCTGACTGGAAAACAGTTGATCTGGTGTTCGAATCCCAGAGCAGCGAGAGGAGAGAGGTTCTTTTTTTTGAGAAAATTCGATTTTAATAAAAGTTTTAATTTTATACCTTTCTCTAGTCTGTATGATGAAAATAATTTTTCTGTATTAGAGGATTTAACTTGGGTCGATAATATAGATTTCCATTATTCACTGTATGTGTGATTGGATGTCTCAAAAGATCGATAATTACCATCTCCGATGGTAATACAGATTCCTATTAAAAAATATTGATTGTGTAACTATTTGCTAAATTGAGCGTATATCACAAAAACGGTATCTTTCTCTGATCTCTCTGTAGCTCAATCGGTTAGAGCACCTGACCGGAAATCAGTTGATCTGGTGTTCGAAACCCAGTGGAGCGAGAGCAGAGAGATAATTTTTTCTGAATAAATTTGAATTTAAGGACAATTTTAATTTTATACCTCCATCTAATCTGTATGACGAAAATAATTTTTCTGTATTAGAGGATTCAACTTGGGTCGATAATGTAGATTTCCATTCTTCACAGTATGTGTGATTGGGTTTCTCAATAGATCGATAATTACCATCTCTGATGATAATACAGATTCCTATTTAAAAATATTGATTGTATAACAACTTGCTAAAATTAGCTTATATAAGAAAAACAGTATCTTTCTCTGACCTCTCTGTAGCTCAATTGGTTAGAGCACCTGACCGGAAATCAGTTAGTCTGGTGTTCGAATCCCAGTGGAACGAGAGGAGAGGGATCATTTTTTTCTGAATAAATTTGAATTTAATAAAAATTTTAATGTTATGCCTCCATCTATTCTGTATGACGAAAATAATTTTTCTGTATTAGAGGATTCAACTTGGGTCGATAAATGTAGATTTCCATTATTCACAGTAGGTGTGATTGGATTTCTCAATGGAACGATAATTACCATCTCCGATGATAATACAGATTTCTATTAAAAATATTGATTGTGTAACAACCTTCTAAAATTAGCGCGCATCAGAAAAACAGTATCTTTCTCTGATCTCTCTGAAGCCCAATTGGTTAGAGAACCTGACCGCAAATCAGTTGATCTGGTGTTCGAAACCCAGTGGAGCGATAGGAGAGAGATCCTTTCTTGCTCAATAAATTTGAATTTAATAAAAAGTTTAATTTTATACCTCCATCTAGTCTGTATGACGAAAATAATTTTTCTGTATTAGAGGATTTAACTTAGGCCGCTAATGTAGATTTCCATTATTCACAGTATGTGTGATTGGATTTCTCAATGGATCGATAATTGCTGTCTGCGATGATAATACAGATTCCTATTTAAAAATATTGATTGTGTAACAACTTGGTAAAATTAGCGTTTATAAAAAAAACAGTATCTTCCTCTGATCTCTCTGTAGCTCAATTGGTTAGAGCACCTGACCGGAAATCAGTTGATCTGGTTTCCGAATTCCAGTGGAGCGAGAGGAGAGAGATCCTTTTTTTCTGAAGAAATTTGAATTTAAGGACAATTTTAATTTTATACCTCCATCCAGTCTGCATGACGAAAATAATTTTTTTGTATTAGAGGATTCAACTTGTGTCGATAATGTAGATTTCCATTATTCGGAGTATGTGTAATTGGATTTCTCAATGGAACGATAATTACCATCTCCGGTGATAATACAGATTCCTATTTAAAAATATGATTGTGTAACTATTTGCTAAATTTAGCGTGTATCAGAAAAACCTTATCTTTCTCTGATCTCTCTGTAGCCCAATTGGTTAGAGCATCTGACCGGAAAGCAGTTGATCTGGTGTTCGAATCCCAGAGCAGCGAGAGGAGAGAGATCCTTTTTTTCTGAGTAAATTTGATTTTAATAAAAATTTTAATTTTATACCACCATCTAGTCTGTATGATGAAAATAATTTTACTGTATTAGCGGATTTAACTTGGGTCGATAATGAAGATTTCCATTATTCACTGTATGTGTGAGTGGATGTCTCAATGGATCGATAATTACCATCTCCGATGGTAATACAGATTCCTATTTAAAAATATTGATTGTGTAACTATTTGCTAAATTTAGCGTGTATCAGAAAAACAGTATCTTTCTCTGATCTCTCTGTAGCTCAATTTGTTAGAGCACCTGACCGGAAATCAGTTGATCTGGTGTTCGAATCCCATTCGAGCGAGAGCAGAGAGATCCTTTTTTTCGGAATAAATTTGAATTTAATAAAAATTTTAATTCTATGCCTCCATCTATTCTATATGACGAAAATAATTTTTCTGTATTAGAGGATTCAACTTGGGTCGATTATGTAGATTTCCATTATTCGCAGTATGTGTGATTGGATTTCTCAATGGAACGATAATTATCATCTCCGATGATAATACAGATTCCTATTAAAAATATTGATTGTGTAACGACCTGCCAAAATTAGCACGTATCAGAAAAACAGTATCTTTCTCTGATCTCTCTGTAGCTCAATTGGTTAGAGTACATGACCGGAAATCAGTTGATATGGTGTTCGAATCCCAGTGGAGCGAGAGAGCATTTTTCACTGAATAAATTTGAATTTAATAAAAAATTTAATTTGATACCTCCATCTAGTCTGCATGATGAAAATAATTTTTCTCCATTAGAGGAATTAACTTGGGTCGATAATGCAGATTTCCATTATTCACAGTATGTGTGGTTGGATTTCTCAACGGATCGATATTTACTATCTCCGATGATAATAG
Source organism: Andricus grossulariae (assembly GCA_011634705.1). NCBI lineage: Eukaryota > Metazoa > Arthropoda > Insecta > Hymenoptera > Cynipidae > Andricus > Andricus grossulariae. The sequence continues at coordinate 212,395,260 of JAABKJ010007545.1, read as the reverse complement.
AGAATCCTATTTAAAAATATTGATTGTGTAACAACTTGCTAAAATTAGCGTATATCAGAAAAAAAGTATCTTTCTCTGACCTCTCTGTAGCTCAGTTGGTTAGAGCACCTGACCTGAAATCAGTTAATCTGGTGTTCGAATCCCAGTGGAGCGAGAGGAGAGAGATCATTTTTTTCTGAATAAATTTGAATTTAATGAAAATTTTAATTTATTGCCTCCATCTATTCTGTATGACGAAAATAATTTTTCTGTACTATAGGATTTACCTTGGGCAGCGAATGTTGATTTCCATTATTCACAGTATGAGTGATTGGATTTCTCATGGGATCAATAATTGCTATCTACCATGATAATACAGATTCCCATTTAAAAATATTGATTGTGTAAAAACTTGCTAAAATGAAAGTTTATCAGAAAAACATTATCTTTTTCTGATCTCTCTGTTGCTCAATTGGTTTGAGCACCTGACCGAAAATCAGTTGATCTGGTGTTCGAATCCCAGTGGAGCTAGAGGGGAGTGATTCTTTCTTGCTGGATAAATTTGAATTTATTGAAAATTTTAATTTTATGTCTCCATCTAGTCTGTATGACGAAAATAATTTTTCCGTATTAGAGGATTTAACTTGGGATGATAATGTAGATTTCCATTATTCACAGTATGTGTGGTTCGATTTCTCAACGGATCGATATTTACCATCTCCGATGATAATAAAGAATCCTATTTAAAAATATTGATTGTGCAACAACTTGCTAAAATTAGCGTATATCAGAAAAACAGTATCTTTCTCTGACCTCTCTGTAGCTCAATTGGTTAGCGTACATGACCGGAAATCAGATGATATGGTGTTCGAATCCCAGTGGAGTGAGAGATCCTTTTTCACTGAATAAATTTGAATTTAATAAAAAATTAAATTTGATACCTCCATCTAGTCTGCATGAAGAAAATAATTTTTCTGCATTAGAGGATTTAACTTGGGGCGATAATCTAGATTTCCATTATTCACGGTATGTGTGATTGGATTTCTGAACCGATCGATAATTACTATCTCCGAAGATAATACAGATTCCTATTTAAAAATATTGATTGTGTAACAACTTGCTAAAATTAGCGTATATCAGAAAGACAGGATCTTTCTCTGATCTCTCTGTAGATAAAATTACAATTTAAAAACATTAATTTTCAACCTGAAAAAGTCGAATTTATAACAAAATAGTTCAATCTTCAACGAAACAGTAGAATTTCTAACCAAGAGAGGTGAATTTTGAACCAAAAATATATTAGTAGACTTTTCAATTAAGAATAATAAACTTTCAATCAATAATATTTAGATTTTCTTATTTAATTCTGTTAATTCAGTTCGCATGAGGTTGAAAAAACGAGAAAAGAGGAAGTTCCTTGAAAAAGGAAAAAAGGAGAATTCTTTAGAAAAAGGGTCTTTTAAAATGCACATTGCTTTTCAAGATCAGGATCAAAAAAGAATATGGAGATTTTTAGGAAATTTTTGTAAGTTTGTAGAATTTTTATAAAGTTTTAGGAATAATTTGAATAATATACAAATGTATTCAGCAGTTATTGAGAATTTAGAAAATTCTGAAGGTTTCGAAATACAATTTCAAAGCTTTTTCAAAGTTTTGGAAAGTTTGAGGTAATTTCAAATTAAAGATAATTTAAAAATTCATTTTTAACTGTTGAAAATTTAATTTTCAGTGTTTGAAAATGGAAATGAATTGAAAATTCCGGTTTCAATTCTCAGCTGTTAAATATAGAAATATATTAAAAATTAAATTTTCAACTGTATAAACTTAAAGGCAATTTTAAATATAGCTGCCATTTTCAACTGTTGAAGTTGTAAGAATATTTCAAATTTATTTTCCGACTATTTAAAACACAGCTGTGGAAGTTTCAATTTTTAATTTTCAATAACTTTCAACAGTTACACCTTCAACTGTTAAAAATGAAAGAAAATTGAATTATCAAACAGTTGAAAATTCAACTGCTAAAAATTGAAATAAATTGAAAATTTAATTTTCTTCCGTTTTCCACAGTTAATTAATAAACTGTTGAAAATACTGCTGTTGAAAATTCAACTTGCAATTTCCTTTAATTTACGACCGTTTTATGTTCAACTTTTAAAAATTGACACGGCCTTTTTACTTGTCATGGAGACATGCGTTTTTTTCTGTTTTTTAATTTTAAAAATTTGTAACCATTTTTATACTTTTTTTCTAGAAGAAAATTGTTTGTAATCGACTATGTATCAAAGTAGCTTCTCAGATATTATAAATTCCAAAATATTCCTAAACCTTAAAATTTAATCATTTTGCAATTAGTATGATTTTAAACGTCAGAGGAGCCCACGTAAAAAAAATGCTTCTTCGACTGGACCTCCGTGGCGGTGCGGAACAGAGTTCATTAGGTAATGTAACGCAGTAGCCTGCGGTTGAGCATCACATCGGCCCGCTGGGCAGCGAGTTCGAGTTCGAGCGCCTTACAATAGGAAGGGTCAGGTGAGCCGTCAGGTATAGCACGGTACCCTGACATCGTCTTAAGCCGATTTTTGTTTTAATTAATCTTTTATAGTTGAAAGCTAATTCTTTTAATTCAAATATCCACTATTATATTTCTGGTGCAGAATTCATCTCTTTTGGTAATAAACTCTACTATTTGGTGAAAAATTGCATTATTTTGTTGAAAATTCAACTACACTCGAACTTCAAAGATACGAGCTCCAAAGATACTACGAGCACTCCACAGATACGAGCGTTCCGACTCCAAAGGAGCGAGCGGAATTTTTTCCCACCCTAGTCGAGAGTGAGGCGCGCGCGAACGCGCGCTGCTTTGAATTCGACGTTTGTTCATTGCGAACTGCATACGCGCGCATGCGCGCAGTAGGCATGTTGCTTTCTCACGCATTACCCCTGAAATCTAAACGTCGCAGGAGTGGGAGCCCCTTTTACGCTCGTATCTTTGGAATTCCCGATTTCCGAGATTCTCGTATCTTTGGAGTTCGAGTGTATTATGTTTAAAAATCACCTTTTTTGGTCGAAAATTCAACTTTTTAGTTAAACATTCATCTTTTTCGGAAGAAATTTCGTCCTTTTGGATTAAAAATTAATCTAATTTGGTTAAAAATTCAACTTTTTTGTTAGAAATTCAACTTTTTTGTTAGAAATTCGTCTCTTTTGCTTGAAAGTTCCACTATTTAGTTGTAAATTCATCTTTCTTGGCTTAAACGCCAAATGTTTTCTTATACATTGAACTTTTTAGCTAGAAAACTCAACTCTTTTGTTGAAAATGCAATATATTTCGATTTGAAATCTTAGTAATGTGGTACCTACATTAATGTGATTTCTGAATTTATTACCCTATTTTCTTTAAAAATCACCCTATTTACCCCTGTTTTCACCGAATTTTTGGCTGTGAGGTCTGAAATAAATTTTACAATAATTTGCATTATATAATTTACCTGGGAGTTATAAAACGTTTAATTCCTTTTAAAATTATATAATAAAGCAATTAGTATTAAATAATTATTATCACAAACGCTTGAAAGTCAACTGGAAAAAGTGTAATTTTTGACCGGGAAATAGCCTGGATTTTTTTTTTTTAATTTTGTGTGGCTACCCTGCTTATTTAAAATCGGTTGCAAATGACGTTTTGGAATACTACACTTGAATGAGTGGCCATTATGAATTATGATGACGTCTTTTATACGGAGCGCAAAAAAAGTGCACAGATAATTTATTATGTTTTTGAATTTGTTGACTTTCAATCATAATATCTCATGTTAATTTATCTTTATGTTTTTATTTTTTGATGTTATGAATAAAAGTTGCCACTCAAGCTTCCGAAAGATATGAAAGATTACTTAAGATTTCAAGTGATATTGTAAATTTTTCGAACCCGCTTAGGAATAACTTTCTACCATCATACACTTCAAATGGTTGACATTTTAAATGTGAATAGCATTGAGTATCGATATAAAAAAAATTGAATGTGGCACTATTTTTTCAAAAATACTGAATTAACCAAGAATTGATAAGCTGGACTGCCCGTATAAGACTCGGGAAATGACACTTTATTTATTTATTGACCTCGAGTATTGTTTTTTTTTTTTTAATTTCAAATTTCAAGTAATATTATTTACTCGAGTTTATTAATATAAGGCCATTATTACTATAAAAATTAAGATGGATGCCCTACAAATTTATGTTGATTTTGGTTTTGCAGCATAATCTAAAATGGAAAGTTCCACCTGGAGCTGCAATAATATTCTGGGACTTGTTCAGGATTCTGCGGGCCTATAATTATGCAAATTTGCCACTTCGGCCCATTTGGAAAACAAAGTGAATCGAAAACGTATATGAAAGTTCCAAACTGACTTTTTTCGTTTATGTTTGGAATCTTAGATTGAAACAGGGATTTTTTTAGAAATAAAAAAGCAGGGTATCTACCTTATCGGAAACCCAAGATGTGACCGAGAATTTGGTTCAACGGAAAAAACCCAGGAATTTATTTAAGTGATCGAGATTTTTCTCTCGAATGTACTAATATGCAAATTAAAAGTGGTTTAATATATTGCAGAGCATTTTCTAAAAGAATTATAATTCTGAGTTAGGACAGGGAATTTCAGAAAAGAGTTATCATTTTGAGCTTGGGACAGGGTGTTTCAACAAAGAAATATAAATTTGACAATTGGGACAGGGGATTCCCGTTAAGAATTATAATTTTGACTTTTAAACAGGGAATTTCGTGAAGAGTTATAACTTTGCATTCTGGAGCAGGTAATTTTTGACATGGAACGGGAAGCTTTGGAAAATAATTTTAATTCCGATTTATAAAAAGGAAACTTAAAAATCTCTCTGTCCCAAGTCAGAAATATTCATATTTTTTAAATTCCTGGTTTGAAATAAAAACAGGGAATGTTTGGAAATAATTGTAATTTCGACTGGGAATTACCGTAAATAAATATAATTTATAGACTTTGGAACTAGGAATTTCCGTAAAGAATTACATTTTAGACTTTCGAACAGGAAACTTCCGTAAAGAATTATAATGTTCACTGTCGAACAGTGACTTCATAAATAATTATAATTTTTACTTTGGAACAGAAGATATTAGAAGAAGATATTATTTGACTTAGAACAGATAATTTTTTACATAGAAAATTAATCTTTGAAAATAATTTTAACTCTGGTTTAGAAAAAATGAATTTTAAAAAATCCTGTTTAAATTCAGAATTATAATTATTTACCAAATTCTTTGTTCTAAATCAGAATTATAATCATTGTTGCCAAAAATTACCTGATGTTCCAACCTAGAATAATAATGATTTTCCAAAATTTTCTTTTTCAAATCAGAAATCTTTGAAATCTTCAAAGATCGTTTGAAATTATACAAATCTTTTGAACGCTTGTATACATTGAGCTGAAAAAATTACCAATTAAGCGGAAATTTAAAATCATCGGGCAGACACCCTGAAAATGAACTTGAATAACTTTCCTAAAGAATAATCGACTAAGTTCAAAGATAAGGATCAACACGTTACAACTCAGGTGGAAATTGTTATAGTTATTAACGAAGTGTCTACACGTGCTTCTCTCATCCGAAACCTCGGCGCGGTGCAATTCTTGGCACGCAGAAATCAACAGTTCAAAAATTGAAAGTCGCGTACAATTTTTCATTGACTCATTTTAAATTGCTAGTCTTTATAGTCCAAACATAACTAATTTGCAATTGCTTTTAAAATTTGAATACCATTACGGATTAAAATAACATTTCACGGTGTACTGTGTATGTCATGTTTGTTTATGACTTCTTTGTCATAAACATCAATTTCTATCTTATGAATCATAAACCATTTCTCATTTTCTATCAAATTTGACTAAAAATAGCGATGGTATTATGCATTAACATTTGATCATGTTAATTAGTCGATAATCTGCACCTCTCGATGTTATACCAGTTGAAGGATATCTTACAAACAGTTACAAAGTGTAAGTGTAAGCAAGGCATAAGTCAGCATAAGCATGGCACAGTATGGCCCATGAAACATTATGCTTGCTATATGGCAGCTGTGGCACTGTATGGCACTTTCCACTTTTGTAGTCAGTCGCTTACCAGCTCTCCAGGAGAGCGGTTTACGGTCGAAACAGGTCGAAACAGGTTGAAGTCTAGATTCTTGAGGGCCCTAACAGGTGGCGAAGCTTTGATCTTGCCGAAAATTAACGTGCCGGCTGGCATACCAAGTATAATCTAAAACTTCAAATCCAGTTTTAAAACGCATTTAATCATAAATGCAGACTTGACTGTAGTTAATTCAAATCTAAATTGTTGATTTCTTAATCGAGGTGAAAAAATAAGTGACATGTTTTGCACGTGAGATTTCTTCAGTCTTCAGATATCGTGGGTGTCTCGTGTTGTAACAAAGTGCTCTTACTAAAATGTAAATACTAAATAGTTTATCGTGAACAAGGACGACATGTTTTGGTGCAGGTATGGGTGTTGTCAACCATGTGATAAATTAATTTTTGTACAATGTAAATGTTGGTGGAGCGGTTTTGGGGTCACTGATTATTATGGGTAATGCGGGCAAATTAGTTTTTAATTAGAACATTTTTTAGTTTCTTCAACTGGTTTTAGGAACGGTTTATTTATTCTTATCAAAAGTCAGTTAAAAAGTGTCATACAACTTTCATGCTAAAATGTTTACATATAAAGATAAGGTTCTAAATTTATAAAGCAATTTTAAAACTAGAAATATGTATATAAGAAATATTTTACAGTTTGCACAGAAATATTATTTGAGTTCCAGGCAGTTTTTTTTTTCTTACCCTCGATGCAGGCATTACACAGACATCTTAGTGGGGGTCTCCAAACTGGAGAAGAATGTAACCTCGAGACCTCCAGAGTTGAATGGGATTTTACAGTGTATTCTGTATTGAAGAAAAATTTTATTATAGCTCACTTTCCTACCTTCAAATATTTTATGTTTTGAAAGAACCTCAAATATAGCTGCTTTGTTGAATTGTGCAGACAATTATTTGCATCGAAAAGTTTTCAAGTTATTTTAAAGCAAAGATTTGGAAACTCCGAATTATTTTCTAATTATTTAACTAAATTTCAATAGATAGATGCAATGAAAACGCTATACATTTTTTATTCCAAACGAAATTAAATTCTGATGAACCCAGTAATTATATACCAATCACAGCCATAATTAACTCCATCTAGGTTGACGACACTCTGCCCAAAGTAACAACTTTCCAAAACAGGTGTTCATTAAAATTAAACTCTCTTCCAAATCTGGATGCGATCGCCTTTTTAGTCATGAAATTAACACTTAACATTTGAAGCAAAATGTAATATGTATGTGTATTGTGTAAAGGACGCATTTCTCCAATTTAGCTTAATTCGCGGTCAGTTTTCGGTATTAGGATGATTCAGGACTCATAAGTGTAACAGATAAGAGAAGCAGATGATATATATCATCTTGGGAAAGCTTGTGATGACAAAAGTAACGATTAAGTCATGATTCTCCCAAGTTGAACTCAACGAACACAAACCTTTCACTGGGTCAATTTATGGGGCGCTATTAAAGTTATTAAACGCACAATTAATGACTGCAATTTAAGAGCATTCAGTGATCGGTTATAAGCCTTGCTGAAGAAAATGTTTTTTTAATCGGCGTCGATCATATTATTGTTCTTCCTGTAAGGAAAGATTTATTAACTCAGGAATAGCTTTTCAAACTTAAAAATCGCCTCTTCATGATTAAACAGAAATGTTGAAATGAATCTATAATTTATTTGCAATACCTAAAAAGAAAAGTAATACCTTTTGGCATTTAATAAAAGATTAATAAAGATCAGAAATGCATGCAAAAGTCAATTAGTCAATATTACGTAAAATTCGGATGATTACAGTGAGAGACATGCCATAGTTATTATTTTAATTTATCTACATTATTGTGATTTTTGTTTGAATTTATTGATTTAGTACTTAAATCAATGATTAAATTCCACTATTCATTGAAACATATCATAGTTAATGCTATTTCTGGTATTCTCACGAAGATTCAAACATAAACAATGACGTTATTACAGAAATGGAAATATGATGATGACATTTCTACTTTTTTATAATCTATACAATATTTAATTATTCATGAACCATCGAGTCAACGATCGTAAACAACACTGTAAATATAGTTTTATTTTCACCTTCCAGCGACCAACATTCTTCTCTAGAATTTTTCCATTCTAATAACAATGTTAAATTACGAAATAAATGTAAGAATAATACAAAGACTTGATTTTTAAATTGCAAAATTATTTTCTGAAAACATCTTTTTATGAATGTAATCCCAATTAAGGGAATTTTTTACCGTGATCGAAACGTTTGAATAAGGACTCTGTTCGCTGCAGCTGCCTACCCCGAAATCGACTTTGAAAGATAAGTCTATCTTATTTCGAAATAAGAGAAACTATTGAAAATATTTTTCCATCTTATTACTCTTTTATCAAATCCCCTGGTTTGATCTTCTCTGACCCCATAGGGTTCTTCCAATCAATTAGTGTTCCGATGGTTTATCGTTTCTCCATCCTAATATTTTGTGATACACACATTTTTTTTTATATAAGGGGTCACTCCACAATAAAGAACTTTTGCCTTTAAATCGTAAAATGTCACCAGAAAAGGGAAGAAAATGGAACAGTACAGAAAAGTTGAGGACAGCCGTCAGAAATCCCTTTTTTATAAATCATTATATATCAATTTTCGAGCTCTCTACAGTTTCTAATCCAAATATTTCGTGAATTTCAAGTAAAACAATCACAAACGTTACTCAACAATGTTATGTACAAAACAGTTTACATAATACACTCTTATGGATCAATAACTACCTCTTAATATTCTAGTAATAGATTTCTTATTTAACATAAAGACCAACCCTAAACATAACAAATTCCCTTATTGAAATTTGTGATATAAGAAGCGATCGTATTCATGATTTTATTGATAAGTTCTACATAACTTATAAATTGAACAATATTTTTTTAGTGTGTCAGTGAGGTGAATTGAGTATAAAATGTGACGCGATCTTCGATTTCTTCATTATTTTATTCTTCACGGGCCATGCGAATTGACAATAATGAATGTGCGCAAAAGGACTACATGGTAAGAATTAATACTTAGAATTTTGACACAATATTTTGTCATAAGGTTTGTTTCTTATTTGGAATTAGCTGGAAATGGTAAAAGTAATGTTCATATACATGCAAAGTTAATGTAAAATACTTCAAATTTAATGTTCGTAAATGGAGAAAACTTCCAAAATATGTACATTTAAAATGACTGAATTTTAAAGTATTTTGTAGCAGTGTTGTCACCAGCTTCTGCAGGGGTTTTATCCATAACTTAGGTATATGTACGAATTACTATGAATCGATTGCATACGGTTTCATGAATCAAGACAAAGTGAAATGAATAAATAATCATTTTTCATTGCAGTGCGTGCCTGTCTGACTGCAAAAGCCGAAGGGCATGTTCACACGTTCGTGCGAGTCGCATCCGTCGCACATAAGTGACCTTTCGTATATCTAAATCTAAAGAAAGCCGCAGGTGACCGAGCAACAATTTTTATCATTGATCCAACAAAGTGATCTATTATAAACTGATCTCAAAAGGTTGCATATATGTATAAGTAGGCGCTCATCTTTATATATAAAGTTTTAATTACATAGATACTGTTACCATAATTTCCATGGGAACCGTTAGTTAAAATTGTTGCCAAAAAGCACCTCCTTTCTCTCCATTTCGCAAGAACCTAGCTTTTTTTCTCTTCATTTCTTTTGCAAACCGGAAAAGAATACTTTTATATACTTGTATGCTCAAGTAGGTTTTCTGCAAGGAACTGCAATCATATTAAATACGGTTTTTAAAGAGATAGTGTGGGCACATTCACAAGATTTGTACACAAACGTCCTTGAGCGTGCGAACATTTTTCATTCATAAAGACTTATATGTTATAAATATAAATGGTCCGTTTTTATTGAGAGTTCATTAAGAATAGGTAGATTAAGTAATTTATAAAGTAGGTCACCTCTTTTTTTCGTTTTATGGTTATAAAACAAAATCAAGTTATTGAATCATTTATTTTGGTTTCTTGACCAGGAATCGCAATTGCTTCAGCATGCGAAATTCTATTTCCATTTATTCGAAAAAATTATCTTAAAATCTCTTGCGACAGTTTTTCCTCAACATGCCACTTAAATAATTTAATAATTTACTCTGCTGGCCCACTTTTTACAAAACGGAATTAATTCATTATTCCCTTGTTACGGACTATCATACACGAAAATGTTACATTCAAGTAATAAAAAGTGAAACACTAAAAAGCATTTTTGCTCACAGAAATTGTACAGTTGCATGAAACGGTATACAGTCGGTGTAGTGTTTATACGACAGAGTGTGTAAAAAAAAGTAAATTCTTGAATAAACTGTCCAGAATTTGAAATTGCAAAATCATAATGAGAGTAATAAAAGATTAGGAATGAACCCTAATCGCCAATTATAAAAGTCATAAAATAACGAATGAAGGCAAACTTTACTTTTACTAGTCACCAGTCATTGGCACAGCAAGTATATAAAAAGGTACTATGGAGTCAAGAGAGCTCGCGGAAAACCGTTGGATTTAATTCGAGAACTGGTATATATCGCTCATCGATAAAACGCAGCCGCTTTTCCCTTTCGACATCAGGGAGGTCGCTGAACGCGACTTCGGTTAGTCATTCATGTGACGTCCTTTGATTCCTGTTAGACGAGATTGACGAGGTCGTTACAAGTATATAGCTGTGTGATCGAGCAAACCTGAAAAAGTGCAAAATAAACTTGCACGTGTAGGTGCAAGTCGTGTTTCATGTGTATAAATTATAGGTGTTCTGGAATCAATATTATAGACTCTGGTCGTTTCATGAGAATTCAAGAACCAGCTTTTCGATATATATATATATATATATATATATATATATATATATATATTCCTATACAAAACTGCAGAGCAAGCGGCCAAGACCCTCAGCCTGAATTTTAACATCAGGAGTGAGGAAAGTGCATTACTACATCTAGATGCTTCACTTCTGAGGGCCGAATTAAAGAAAGCAGAAGTTCAAAAATTCCATCAAAAGCTACTCGACAAGAAAATGCACGGAAATTTCCACAGAAATGTAGAAATATAGTCATTGTCGATGGAGCAAACTTTTGCTATCCTCAGATCATCAGGGCTCTTACGGTGTTGGCCGCGACCTTGCCCAGTCAAAAGCTTCAAGGGAGATAGAGTCAATTGTTTAAAACGATATGTGCTAAGTTTTCTGGCTGTAAGGACTGTACCCAAACTATTCGATACAAGTAATTGGCCTTGTGATAGGTAGGTAGGTAGGTGTAGGTTTGACAAAAATTAACCTCCTTCTCTCATTCCTTGCATAGAAATATTTCCTTTTCAGAAATTTCTTTTCTGAACAAAATTTAATTTTGAAATTAGGTAAAATTAAGAATGTTCAAAATTATTTTCTTCATACAAAAAGATGGGGCTTTAGATTTTTTATAAAAAAAGGAAAGTTTAGATATTATTGACAGGGGAGTAACACTTTTAATTATACGTTATTTGCGTACCTTAAAGAAATTATGTAATTTTCACAGATTTATTAATAATTTATCAAAATTATCTAGGAAACTCATCATTAGATCTTGCATATATGTTACTGTGAATATTCCATGTATTGTGAAACTTCTTTCCAATTTGTTGCAGCTGAGCTTCAATAAACTCTGTATTGAAATAATCTACGTTTATTTCATTGTAATTGTATTATAATGCAAGGAATTTTAATGTATGTGAAGAAATAGTTTCATTTGAACAAATATAATTGCCCACGTGAATGACAATCAAAAAATATACATGTACGTGAATAATTTTCTCTGATGTATTTTTCAAATATACGGGAGTTCTTCAAAAATGAAAATTCATATTTTGGTTTTTCAGAAGAAAATTGTAACTCATATGCTTCCATTGTATTACCGTTGGAATATCAGTGACATAGCAGAATGTTCTCTACCTTTAAGTAATAACTCAAAGTTAAAAAACCTAATCTATTAATTTTATCAGCAGAAAACAATGTTTCTATGTAGATTAGTAAAATAAAACATATTAAAAAATTATTAAACACCACCCATACTTCAAAAACGGTCTTGGACGATGAAAAGGAGTTCGCCTTTTGCTAAACGGCCAGACACTGTTTCACCGACTTAGATGTAACCGAACTGTCATAGGTCATATCTATACTGGTAATGTCTATAGAAGCTGAATCACGCCTCAGCTGCTTCACTCTATCGTCGAACACGGTGCAAAGTTAGTCATACTAAGCTGAAAATTCCTGTACAGAGACCTCGGAGGATCCTGGACATGTTGCTGGACACGAACCTGCACACGAACCTGTACAGGTAATATTCACGGTTCCTGTACAGAAATTTCGCAAAGGAAACTGTACATGGTCCTGCAAAGAAACCTGTATGCAAGCTAAGCTTGGAATAATTTTGTACTGGTTTTCTTCACAGAGTGATTTGAGATGCGGGTACATGTACCGGAACTTGTTCAATATCCTTTACGTGATCCAATGAAGGAACTAGTCGGCGAGGGTTCGCTAGTGTCTTGGCTCTCTCGATAGTAAGTTTGCAATATTTCCAAGGTTTGGACAAAGTATGGTACAAGGATAGAGACTGAGTTGTAAAACCTATCTTTCAAATTCTATTACCTAGCAGAATCGTACAATTTTTTGAGGATGCTAACTCTTCGGATACGCTGGAGAAGATATGAGAAGCAGACATGAAAAGAAGCCCTATTGTCCTTACTTCGGAGTATCCTATAATCATTTCGAATTTCCATATTTGGAATAACTGTCATTTTCTTTACCAATTTTGTGAATAACAAATCTTCTATTTTGCCAAAAGATTACCAATAAAACAACAACCAAATATAAACACTTGTGTACTTGTTCACGTTCAGCCTAGGGTGTGTTAATATTAAAAGAAAAGCATCGAGAGGCTGCAAATGTCTCAAGACTGTAGTGCAGCAGTCCACCTTGCACCGGAGGAACAATCATCGTTGTTTATAGATTCTCCGATATCTTTAGTACAGAAACATGTCTTATATCGAAGGAAGAAACAACGTTGGTTTGAATTTGGAACTTTGGGCGCACTCTTTTCTTTCAGTGTTAGACATTAAGGCAAACAGTTATTATGATGAGCTGCATCAGTACCTCTCGAACTAGAAGTATCGTGATAAAACGACATACGTGAGACCTTCTGGAAACTTGAAAGTACAGAAAATAGGTAGTGATCACGTCCACTAAAGAATTTTCTGACCATTATTGACGACCAAACGAATATATCTCATCGGTGTCTCATCTTAGCGACAGTTTCATTAACGACTGCCGATAACTGACCGAGAACTACGTACATACCAGGTGATTATCCTTAGAACCCGCCTAGTTATACTACTGACTTATATAATGATTTTTTATTTTAAGACATCTTGGCTGTTTTGCATGGTAAAATTTTAGACTTTTTTCGTTAAGAGTACTTAGGCTGATATTTAGCGGTTGTTCACTATTATTTTTGGATTGAGATATAAGATAGAGCTTTGCGTAGTAGACTGTTGAATTCAATTTCTGGACCTATCTTACAAAGAACAACAACCTAACTCTTTCGTTCTTCAAGCACATTTCTGATTAAACGGATTCTGTTAGCTCTGAAACTTTTTCTTCGAGCGCAACTCATGTCCAAGGAATACAAATATTTTCCAAAAATGTGATAATTTTCAAAATTCGAAGTAATCATATTCATACAGGATACTTTGAACGTGATATATGATCAACTTTAGGATTATTGAAATACGCAAATCAGTTCTTCGAATCAACAATATTATTCCAACTCAATGAAACTATTTTTCCTAAACAAAATAGATGAAGATTTTATTTGAAAGGACGCATTTCCCCTGTTTTTTTTTTTATTAACATGAGCCTTTTCATTCTAACTAGGGTTGCGAAATTGCCACCTGTCCTAGCTAGACAAAATAGTTTATTCTTTGTATGCGGATAAAAGGAAGTTTTTCGGTGCTTGTGACTTCTTATAGTGCCGAACCGTAAACTGCTCAACTCCGATGACCTTGCGACTTACTCTGTCTCGTTCCCTTGAAACATCCTATTGGTATATCTGGTACCGGTAAATCGGGGTTTGAGTGGGCATATATTTTAAAGATCTTTTTTCTTAGGAAAATTATTTACTTTCTAACATCTTTTAGTGTTATTATTTTTGAGTAAAAGCCTGCAAGTTGTGTTTTGATAAACACAAATTAGAATTTTTGTTGATGCAAATTACAAACAAATAAAACACAATGATTGTATTCAGTTTTTTGTAATATATTTGGAATATTTGTGTAAACACATGTAGTTACAATAATTTGTAATTATTCTGAAGAAAAATCGAGTAGATTGCGTATATGAAATAGAGAAAGATTTATGGCAGGCCGAAAGTCGGTGTTTGAAGTTCTACTCGGAAGCACACTGACCGGTTTCTTGTATTTCTTAATGTTTCGTACAGCATGGAAGCGTGGTTGCTGATGTCAGGCATTGCAATTTAGCACCTGGAGTTTTGGAATCTGAAATTAAAAATCGTACATGTTTTTTTATTTAATACTAATATCATAATACATGCTACATTTATTTCCCTATTACCCTGGTTAGTGAACAGATTGGCGAAGAAGCTGGTAAAAAAAATCAAAGTTTTCCGAATAATTATTCAGGACTCTCTTGTGATTGGAGATGAAGTATTATACAGGAAGGTATCTAAAGAATTTCATGCGGACGTTCTAAATAGGAATTACATACGAAAATTCGACAGGAACTTCTGTAAATTTGATATGAAGAAATAATTTGGTATCTACTTAGAATAAAATTTCAACTTACGGCAGTTCGAGGAGCAACAGTCTGAAGCTATTCCACACGGCGCGTCCATAGCAAATAGACTACAAGATGGGGGCAGACCCAGTGCAGCTGGTGCTCCAACGGAAACAACCGCAAGAAGCAGAGCGAAGACGGTGAAAATTACAGGATTCATTGCATGGAAAGTGATCTCTTCTGCTTCCTTCACGGCTTATATACGGAGTCAAGGCGGAATCTAGAGATTTTTTTTTGCTGAAGGAGCATTTAAATTTTATTCTACACAGCGGAAAAAAAAAGAATTTTGAATCCGAACCTTTGTGGGGGGCAAGCAGTCGAACCTCCCACCCAGGATCCCTGTCTGATTAGGACAAACAAGTCCACGATTGGTTTAGCGCTACTCTTATCACTCCATTTGTAAGATTCTCAACTTTTTTTTCAACGAGGAGAAAACAATATTTTTAAACTTGTAAACAAGTTGTGTCATCTTCACCAGTATCACAAGTTAATGCTTCACAATGGGAGAAAAAAAGAATTATTGACACAAGCGTAGTTATTTTATCCACGAGCATTAATATTGTAGTAAAAATAATGGATGAGAAAATTGTACCAACTACACAATAGGTCACGATTGATCACAACACGAAAGGGTGCAAACCTGTCAAAAAGAAGAAATAGCAAGGGCTCTTTTTGAGAAAACTAAGCGCATCATTTTTATAAATATAATGAAAAATTCTATTCTGACCGAATCTATCTAAAATCAGAGATTGGCGTTTTGAGAAAAACAATTTTATTCGCTAAGTTATAAGCATTTTAAATTTAAGGGTTATGTTAAACTCGAATTTTTTAAAAAATTCGACTTCTTCACTGAATTGGTACTCAAGTGGTGGAAAACTCAAGACAATTTTTTTGTCGAAAAATTGAATTTTTGCATATTTCTTCCACACAACGGCACATTGGAAAGAATGCTAACCAAAAAGTTTGCTTATTGAAAAGGTTCTATAAAATATACCTTCAACTCTTTTACGATATCTCATATCGTCCGCGAGAAAAATGTAAAATGTGTTTTTTTTTCTTCAAAAAAATGTAGTATGCAATAAAACTAAATAAAGAAGTGTTTTTTTTTCTAACTTCATCGCGGTGCGAATAAATCAAGTCTAAATCATATTTTATTGTTAATGAGGTTTTTTTAATTATTCGAATTGACTTTTGTCTCGCAACCATTCAAACTCAAAAATTAAAATAAACTTTGATGTCCTTCAGGAAAAAGTATGGTAATTAAAATAATAAAATAATAAATGATAGCAATTGGAACACATTGAATCCAGAAATTAAGTCTTTTTGAAAAGGATATTCTAGCCAAATTTCTGCATATCATATTAATTAACTACTAAAATCTACTTTTTTTAAGAGAATGGAAGAAACTGATTATTTTTATTCTTGTTTCAAAATATATATGGCATTACAGAGAACATGTCTCTCAAATCAATTTAGACAAAAACTGTTAAAAAATATATGTTTCTTGGAATAAAGTAACTGGTTCTTCATCATATTTTTCTTCATCTTACCAAAGATAACTTATAAATGAGTTGAATTACTATAAATAAGAAAAAATTTCCATTAGAAAAAAAAACTGTTCTATTGGAACAAAGAAATTTATTTGAATTTTTTAAAAATCTTTCGAAAAGTGAAGGTAACTCAACTTTGAGTGAATGTAAAAAAATGGGCTAGTTCTAACAGCACAGCAATCATGGGATTCTGAAAGTTACCCTCTTTATCGAATTTGGTTCAACATGTATTTTTTCAAATTAGGTTAATTAGGTCTTCCTTTGCTCTTAGCGCAAGATAAAAAATCTGATAAGGTCAGAGTTTCTTTCAAAATTTGCAATATTTCTGCATATATTGTTAATTGAAAATTGAAGTTTTTATAATTGGACCCAATTTTAACAATTTTTATCTCTTGAGGAGAACTTTTTTGGATGTCAAACTAAATGCTGCAAAGAAGCAAAATTCAACCTTGAATTGAGTTTTAATGGCAAAAATGCTATTCAACTGCATTTTTTCAAATCGCGTTTTCTCGAAAAGCACACATCCAATTTTCGTCTATTTTCAAAAGTACATTAAATTCATTTCAGAACCAGAGTGTAATCAGTGACATTTTCTGAAACTGTTCTTGTATAAGATGCATACTTATTCTTTAAAATGTAAAAAATCTTGTTAAAAATATAAAATTTTATTTTCCATTTAAACTATACAAAAGAAAAACAGGTCTTGCAATAACTGGCAAGGAAAAGTATTGCGAAATAGAGAGAAAATATTTAAGAGATAAAATACGTTTGCTTTATTTTCTACTGTCTATATCAGCAGCTCCGAGCTGAGACACACATTTAGTGAATAATAAATTGATCGCTTTGTAGTTATCTTGTTTATGGGCCGTCGATTTAACTTCATATACCTAAATGTGGCAAAGCATATTAATAAAATGAAATAATTAATTGCCACTGGAAAGCAATTTTTAAATTTAGGAAAATATTTTATTCTGGTCATTCTGATAAAATTCAAATGATGTTCTTAAAAGTCAAAATATGATATACTGGCATTTGAGTTTCATTGATTTAAAAGAATTTCAGTAGACTCAAAGGCACTTCAATGTATTTCATATAATGAATGTTAACATTAATTGAATGTTATTGACAATTACCTCGTGAATTGTTTATATAAATTGTTTGACACGATTGCGTTGAAAGACAAAGGGTGTTATCAAACGTTCATATTTAATACTTTATAGAATTTATTTTATTCTGAATTTACTCGCTCTAAGGTCTGAGATATAGGAAGTTTCGAAACGCTCCCAAAGCCTAATGAAACTTTCATTTTGTTCAAGTTTCATGAAGCTTTGCAACCTGGATTTAATATAGGAATATTGTGTCAATTGCGTCTCCATATAGGCACGAAGATCTTTTCCGCTGCAGAACCAGATGGGATCAAGAACTTCTGGTGGAAGAAGTTTACTTCTAAACACCATCATTTGTCCCACATATTAAACTCATATTCAAAGTCGGAAACGCCATTCCGCAGTGGCTGGTATTAGGTCGCACTATACTCCTGCCGAAAAAAAAGAACTTGTCCAACCCAGAGAATTACAGGCCAAAGCTTGTTTCAATTCACTGTATAAGATCTTCACAGCCATCCTGAACAACAGGATTTTTCGAAGAATTGAGCCTCTGTGATGTGAGATGTATGAACAACTTGGCTCAAAAGAGGTGTAGCAGGATGTCAAGAGAACATGCTAATCGACAGGCACGTCTGTAAAGACGCTGCAGCCCATCAGCGCGTTCTGTCAATGGCCTGGATTGACTACCGGAAAGCTTCCGAAGGTGCATACTCACATAGTGAGATGCATAGAGAGATTGATGCCTCTTTGGAAAACTAGATTCACTATCTCATCTGGAAATTATCGTGTGAGAACGAACAACGTCACCTTCCAGAGGGGCTTCTTTCAGGGCGACACCATGAGCCCTTTCCTTTTTCGCATCACACTTTTGCCTCTATCTCTCACACTACGAAATTCTTCTGGATAACTCTGTGGCGGCACTAACCATCGCGAGCATAAGCTCACTCATGTATTTTATATCGATGACCTGAAGATCTATACCTCTGGTAAAAGCAAACTTCAAACTGCTATACATATCGTCAAAAAGTACACAGGAGAGATTGGGATGGATTTTGGATTATATAAGTGTGCCAAAATTCATCTGAAGAAGGGGAAGATTGTTGACTTTCCCAAGGAGCTTGTGGTTCTACTGTACTCGTTTGGGATGGTTCACTGAATGAAGAGCGAGCTTACGGCCCTTGATATCACCACACGTAGGATCATGCACATGCATAAAAGCTTGTATATCAATTCGTCTGTTCCGCGATTATACATCTCACTTCGTCAAGGCGGACGCGGACTTCTGAATCTCCAATGTCTTCATAACCATATTTTTCTGAATACAGCTCATATCGTTGCAAATGAGAAAGGTCTTATCCTATAAATGGTCAGGAATCACGATATGATTGGCAAAGGAGCGTTCCTTTGCA
This sequence comes from Andricus grossulariae, assembly GCA_011634705.1. Classification (NCBI taxonomy): domain Eukaryota; kingdom Metazoa; phylum Arthropoda; class Insecta; order Hymenoptera; family Cynipidae; genus Andricus; species Andricus grossulariae. Next base: position 212,376,186 of record JAABKJ010007545.1, on the reverse strand, counting down.
AACCCGCGGAGCCAGCGGCTGAGACTCTTGGCCTGAATTCTAACATCAGAAGTGAGAAAAGTGCATTAGTCCATCAAGATGCTTCACATATAAAAGCCGATGTGAAAAAAGTAGAAGTTGAAAAATTCCATCAAGAGCTACTCGACAAGAAAATGCGCGGAAATGTTCACAGGAATGTAGAAAAACAGTCCTCGTCGGAGGAGCAAACTTTTGCTTTTCTCAGATCATCAGGGCTTAATTCAGGTACAGAAGGTATTAATTTCGCATTCGAGGGCGGTGTCATTACCACTTTAGCATACCGTGACAGCATTTTATTTCAAGAATTTCCCAGTGATACGCGCAGAGTGTGTCATGCACATGCAGACTACCTAGAACACATACTATCTGGGTGTCTCATCCATGGGGGAACAACGTATATGTACAGACATAATGCGGCTCTAAGAGTGCTTTATTACCATCTTTGTCGCTCTTACGATGCTGGCCGCGACTCTGCCCTGCTAAGTGGTCATAACATAATCTCCGCGTTTTCTTTGTAACCTTTGAGTAAGTTCAGAGTTACATATGTGTAAGTTTCGTGACCTTTAAATTCACGAGTTCCGATGAGTGTTTCCTTTCTTTGGTATTGCTAAGTAGGCTTATGTGATGTCCCGTACCTCCAGCCAGGTGAACATGTTCACATCTATAACCTCGCATAACTTCCGTTCAATGAATCTAAGTAGGATTAATGTCGGAAAACTTTTCGTTGTATCTGTAGAAATACGAATTTCTCTTGTTTCGACGAATAAATTCCGAATCGGTTAAATGTTCTTTTAGTTAAATGGCCATTTTGAAGTTTAAGAACCACATCTCATACACCTATCCTTATCCTTCCTTTTTTCGTTTATAGGTTATCCGACATAAAAATGTACCGGGCTAGAATCTAGATTTTCTTTTCCTTTCTTCTTTAGCTAAGGGTCTGGCTGAGGCTTTGAGAATTAACAAACCTAAGAACAATAACCTATGAGTTTAACTGCCTTTAGCGTAAGGGCATTAAACCACCCTCGAAATATATATTTTCAATATTTATCACAATCTAAACGAAAATAATGTATCTTTTCAAGATTTGCGGTAGCAAATCCTTTCCAAGTACAAAAAATACACCAAGAATCCTTATCTAACTGACTAACTATTAAAAACAAGTTTGGGCGTGATTATCTGTTACTGTGTTTGTAATTGTGAAATTAAAATCCAAAACAAAAAACAATCAATTTTTTATCTGTGCTCACCTTTATATTCTAGAATGAGTCTGTCGACTCATTAAGTGTGAAAAATTAAAATTCGGAGATGACAAAAATTGTAAAATTTTGAAAACTACTTAGGATATTGCAAATTCTTGCAGCACGTGTCGAGAATTTGTTACTACGGACTTAGCATTAAAATTTGGTACAAATCGGTTGGATGTATTAGGCTGGAGAGATTGGCATAGGTGAAACCTTGATTTTTACACTTATTCAATAAAAAAAACCTGTTTCTATAAAATTGTATAGAAAATGAAGTATCGGTTGAAGGCAGTGAGCACATGTACTCTAACCATTTCGAATTGGAATTCAAAAATTCATTCAAAATTTCAATTGAATAATATGGTCTTATCACAGGGGTGTCTTTTTATACTTCTGCCAATTTTTTAAGGACTCCAAATTTTCCCAAATGATAGATGCCAAAATGTAAATTTCCGCAGTTTGCTACGACTTGAACCATCCTGGAAATATGTAGCGATCAACAGCGACGTGGAGCGTCATGGAATGGAGGCATCGATATATCTGCAGGACCTTTGCATGCAATTTCAAATGGTTTGAGATACCCTTCTATCCCGCCAAAGTACAGCCATTTTCTTCGAAAAATAAATGGGTTAGGTATACAAAATTCTTTGTTAACTTATCTGATAGGATAAATTTTGAAAACTTTCTTTTTGTATTTCGATGGAAAAAGCCAAAACCGTTGATACAAAAATGGCTGGTTTCCAAACTCCTCCTTTCCTTTTGGGCCTTGAAACAGTGTACCAAACAGCAATACAATTAGCAATTTCATTCAACAGTAATCGTGTTCAAAGACACGGACGCCAACGAGGAAGACGAGGACATACAGGCAACATAGTAAAATTCATTCTTTTCAATCAGTGAGCCGGAAATATAAAAAGGAATTTCTTGATCAGTAAAAGTTTGCTCAGTATATCATATGATTATAAAACAAGAAATTATAATTGTTTCCAAGAAATTTATAGTTGTTTCAGAAATAAAACTCAATGTCCAGATTTTGTCGCATCTGCACCTGTTTGTAAGAAAAATTTGAGAATTTAATTTTTTTCAACAAATACTCTCGTGGCCACAAAAATGGTTTTGACTGCATGAAACACACAAGATGTTTTTCAGTGAGTTTCGAAAGAGGACAATGAACGTTTCGAGATTTCGAAACAAAATGACAATATTTCAATTGGGCCAAAAGTCATAGTTATTTAACAAAAGAAGTTGCGCCTTTTCTAAAAAAAAACTGAAAATACATATACTCATAACATAGCGGAACATTTTTTTCTTAAACGGGAAAAATGCTTTTCACCTAAGTTCCTGCAAACTGTTTTGATAAAGTTTTGTTAGACATTGCAGGTAAAAATTGTCACTAAATGAATTGAAGTGGAGTCAATTTTTAATTAATACAAATAAAATGCTCTGTAATACGAAAATTGGGTTTCCTGCGAATTACCCTTTTTATGGAATTTTGTAAAAAAAGTTATTTCAAACTTCTAGTTTTCAGAGGAAGAGACTTTGAACAATAATATAATTATATTTTTTATCTTCCGATGCTATGAAGCTAGCCTATTCGTCTTTTCAGATTTTCTCAAACCTGAGGCTTGTTTAATTTATTTCTTGCAAACTTGTCAGTCATTCATATTTCGAAAAATGAAAACAGTATTTTTCTATTATTAAAAACATTACGTAGATTATTCCAGGAAAAAAGCAAATATTTTTCAAACTATTTTAGATATGTTTAGTGAGTTTAAAAATATTTCAGATCGCGTCGAGGTTTCATGCGTTGTTCCGATAAAATTTAACATACAATAAAACTATAAATAGATTACATACATATATTTCTGCTATTTCACAAGCATTTAGAGGTGAAATTTTAAATAATTCATCAGGCCTTTTATTCTGAATGCAAAACATTTGTAGAAGTATTTTATGTTTTGTATTTTACTTAAAATTTAAGGTTGAATTACAGTAGAATTGTGTGCAACTATAATAAAATGTTTTTGGTTGAAAAAAAAAATATGCTATTTGCATTAATTGAATACGAAAATCCAGTAGACAAAAAATATTCAAAAAATATCTTTATGGAAGATTCTATATTTCACATTAATTAAATACAATAATCGACTTCCCGAAAATGATTGAATTGATTATTTTAATGATTCTCGTAACTTGAAATATTCGTATTTACTTTAATATACACACAAATTTATTGAAAATCAATTTTACCCAACTGCATACAAACGCAATGCCAGAAAAGCAATGAACCTGTTATTTGCGATTTTTATTTACAGTAAAAAGTTTAGTCATACTTTTAGAATAATTTAATCTTAAATGGTGACAAAACAATTTTTCATCAAATTATGTAATAGTCCACTCCACGAAAAACCAAAAGCTTATCAATTTAATAACCGTTAAAATGTTAATTTGTTTATTAGATTTGATAATAATGTTGAAATAATAGTTAATGTGTATAAGTCGTAGCATGAACGCATTTTGGCTAATTAGTTTGTTTATAACAAATAACCCATTCTTTATACTTGCTTATCAATATAAGTGAGAATTTCTAGAAACAATTTACACTGGTTTTAAATATTTTTGAGCAGTTGCAAAGAGAAATTTGTTTATTTGTTTTTTAATTCCGCTAAGTTCTTTAGCAACAAAGAACAATAATTAAAATAATAAAAAATAGGAGAATCTCTGAGCGACAGAATATATTGTTGTTGAGAGGAAAGTATGTGACGCATGTTTTACGGATTTAAGAAAAAAAATGTCTATAATTTAATGAGTATTTGCATCTTGA